>CM076573.1:521992557-522168775 GCA_034641835.2 Pinus albicaulis | reverse complement strand
TGGCTGCCAAATCAAAGAAGGGGAAGAGCAAGAAAGCTTCTCATTCCGGTGTGAAAGGAAAGAAGTAGGACATGTCCAAGGTGAAGTGCTTTCACTGTCACCAACACAGACGTTATGCCACAAATTGTCCACAGAAGAAGAAAAATAAGCAGGCTGCTAGATCTGTAGCTGGAGAGGCCTTAGCCTCACAGTTTGAGCTGGATTTTTTGCTAATCACATGCTTGGTCTCAAGTGTGATGGGTTCAGTGTGGTTTCTGGACAGTGGTGCATCTTTTCACATGATAGGAGATCGAGATTTGTTTACTGATCTGGATGAGAAAGATCTTGGAGTGCACATCGAGATGGGCGATGATGGTAGATACAGTGCGACCGGTATCGGTACCATTTCCTTTGAGAGGGAGTCCGGTAAACCCTTCGTATTGAAGGAAGTGATGCATGTTCCAGGATTGAAGAAGAATCTTATCTCTGTGGCGATGTTAGAAGACAAGGGATA
This sequence comes from Pinus albicaulis, assembly GCA_034641835.2. Lineage (NCBI taxonomy): Eukaryota > Viridiplantae > Streptophyta > Pinopsida > Pinales > Pinaceae > Pinus > Pinus albicaulis. Next base: position 522,168,282 of record CM076573.1, on the reverse strand, counting down.
TGATGTTGTCTTTAGCGAGGGAAAGGTTTTCCTGCGCAGTAAGGCAACTGGTGAGACCCGGAGGATAGGGGTTTGAGTTAAGAACCTTTATCAATTGCAGGTAGATGGCTGCGCAGCAATGGCAGGCAAGGCAGAAGGAGTGGTGAGCCGGGATGATGGCGAGTTGTGGCACCGGAGATTGGGCCACCTTCACCATGGAGCTTTGAAGATACTATAGCAGATTTCTACTGGACTTCCTAAGGGCACCCTTGCGCAGTCAGATCAGTGCAAGGGGTGTACTTTAGGGAAGTATGTGAAAGCCACCTTTCACCAGAAGGATAGTCGCGCCACGACGATCCTTGAGAGAATTCACACAGACGTGTGTGGACCTTTCTCAGTAGCTTCGACAGAAAAGCACAGGTACTATGTGATCTTTGTTGATGATTTTCTCGGAAGTGCTGGATTTTCTTCATGCGTAAGAGGAGCAAGACATACTCAAAGTTCTCGTGAGTTCAGGGCGCTGGGTTGAGCAAGAATTCAAGTAGTGAAGGCTCTAACGAGCGAAAATGGTGGTGAATTCATCTCTAAAGGGCAAATTCAAGGACTTTGCAAGGTGTATGAATTCGCAGAGCTCATAGCACCTCATAACCCACAACAACGGGGCTAAGCGAGTTTGGGAAGAACGAAAGATCGTGGGTGCTGCACGGGCGATGTTGCATGATCAGGGCCTTCCCATACACTTGTGGGCTGAGGCATGCAATAATGCAGTATATGTGTAGAACCATTGTCCTCACAGGATAATTGGCATGAGTATACCCGAGGAGGCATTTTCTGGTAAGAGGCCTAATATTTCCCATTTGAGGATTTTTGGTTCACCTGTTTACATTCATGTCACTAAGGATGCCAGGAAGAAGCTGGAGCCGACTGCAGAGGTTGGGATATTTTTTGGGTACACTGATACAACCCACAACTATCATATGTATTTGCCAGACAGTCGCAAGACTGTTGTGTGACGGGATATCAAATTTCATGAGGAGAATTGCTGGAAATGTGAAGCAAGATGATGGAGCTTAGTGAAATGAAGTCGCCTTCACTAAGTGGGCCCGCAGGCAAATTCTGGCGCAAAGTCTATTTTTACACTATGTCTATTTTTAGACATACGGAGCATAATTTGGGAATTCTACTTGGAGATTCTTGGAGTATGCGACATGTCGGTAAAAATAGATGAGACCCTAATTTTTAGGACCCAGGCTATTTTTAGACTGATCTCCTAAAATATGGAAGTCAAATATTATTTACCCTTAATAATATTTTGACTATAAACAGCAGTTTACTCTCTTGGCGCACTTCAGTTTGAGTCATGGAGGTGGCTCATGCAACCGACACAAGGAATCACGTGGTTCCTAGGGTTTGATGGCATCTTGCATGGTTTACTTCAGTTAGACTTCAGTGGCAGAAGTTTTGGAGGAGTTAACGGGACAAATAGTGGAGTTGTGTTCTATTTGTTTTAGTTGAACTAGTTGGGATTAGTTAACTAACTAATCAACTAGATATGAGTGGAGTAAATTAAATAATATTTAATTTACTAAATATTAACTCATTAGTCAACTCAAGCACACTTCAGTTCACTACAGTGCATGATCAGTTCAGTGGAGACCAGTGGAAGAGGTAGATGAAAGGGTGAGTAAAGCTATCAGTTGGTAGATTTTTTTTGCATGAGTTTTGCATTACACTTGGAGGAATTGTCCATGACAATTACGCAATCAAGGGAAGGGGATTCGAACCTTGAACCTCTTCATATACAGGCTATGATTGCGCAATAGAGGCAAGGCAGTTAGTGGTGTGTTTTGAACCCGAGACTTGTTCAAAACCAAGCTAGATTGTGAGTAACTTCATGAGAGAGTACTGAGTACTTGTGAGGAGTATTGTACTTGTTTGGTTACTTGATTTCTCCATTATAATATACACAATAGCTGCGGGGTTTTCAGCTATAGGCTTTCTCCATACATACTGAGTTAATGTGTGATTGAATTGATGTGAGATTGCTTCTGTTATTTCCGCATGTGACAATTAATTGTAGAAGAAGGTTATGTGTTATGTATGCAATTCTAAATTGATATATGACCAGGTTAATCTTCAGTGAATAAGTGATTTATTCAGCTAATTTCTACATGGTATCGGAGCGAGATTAATTGTCGAGATCTATTACGGTGATTGCAAACTTATTTTCCATTTGAGTTCCGCATGCGCTGTAGGCTCTCCTAATATTCATCCTTCTTTGTAAGGTGAAAGATCTGGTGAATGCCCTTTGCAGTCAATCTCTGATTTGGAAATAATTTGTGTTCAAGTGTAGATCGGAAGCGATAGAGCTTGGAGTTTGGAATTCGAATTTTGCAGAAGGTTGTTCTTCTTGGTGCCGGTGTTGAAAGATGTCTTCTTTCAATGGTTTGCGACTCGAATATGCTCTTGAAGGCAGTTCGAACTATGTTGCATGGAAAGATCGAATGGAAGCAGTGTTAGAAGATAATGGTCTGAAGGAGTTCATGGATGCGGATGTCCCAAAGCCCACTGATGCAGCTTTGGTCGATGCATGGCAAAAGAAGATCGCGAAATGTCGAAGGATCCTGTTGGAGGGCGTCAAGGATCATATTGTATCCAGCCCGCATGGAAAGGCTACTCCATATTTAATGTGGAAAGCTTTGACGGATCTATTCCAGAGTAAGAGTGACCAAAGGAAGCTGGCGCTCAAAGATAAGCTCAGGAACATCAAGATGGAGAAGGGCGACAGTATCGCCAAATACCTCACGAAGTTTACTCAATGCAGAGATGAGCTGGGAAGTGTGGGGGTGACTGTCGAAGACGAGGACATGGTCGACCTGGCTCTCCTTGGTCTTCCGAAGGCTTGGCACTCATATCAAGATAGTGTCAATGGCCGGGAGAAGCTGCCGGGATGGGAGCGCCTTTGGGCGGATCTCATGCAGGAGGAGATAAGGAGGACTACTCGAGATGGATCTTCATCAAAGGGAGATGATGAAGAAAACTGCGCTTTGGTGTCCAAAGCTAAGAAAGGGAAGGGTAAGAAAACCTCTCATTCTGGAGCTAAGGGAAAGAAGCAGGATATGGCGAAAGTGAAATGTTTTCACTGCCATGATCACGGACATTATGCTACCAATTGTCCAAAGAAGAAGAAGAACAAGCAAGCGGGAAGATCTGCAGATGGAGAAGTTTTGGCTTCACAGTTCGAGCTTGACTTTTCACTGATTGCATGCTTGGTTTCAAGTGTGATGGGATCGGTGTGGTTCTTGGACAGCGGTGCGTCATTTCATATGACGGGAGATCGGGAGTTGTTCTCAGATCTGGAGGACAAGGATTTGGGTATGCACATCGAGATGGGCGATGACGGTAGATACAGTGCGACTGGTATCGGTACCGCATCCTTTCAGAGGGAGTCTGGTAAACCCTTTGTCTTAAAGGATGTCATGCATGTACCTGGATTGAAGAAGAACCTGATTTCAGTAGCGATGTTGGAGGATAAGGGTTATGATGTGGTCTTCAGCGAAGGAAAAGCTTTCCTGCGCAGTAAGACTACTGGAGAGACCCCGAAGATAGGGGTTCGAACTCAGAACCTTTATCAGTTGCAGGTAGATGACTGCGCAGCTATGGCATGCAAGGCTGGAGATGTGGTGAGCCGGGATGATGAGGGCGAACTATGGCACAGGAGATTGGGCCATCTTCACCATGGAGCTTTGGAGATTCTGCAGCAGATTTCTACTGGACTTCCTAAGGGCACCCTTGCGCAGTCAGATCAGTGCAAGGGGTGTACTTTAGGGAAGTATGTGAAAGCCACCTTTCACGAGAAGGATAGTCGCGCCACGACGATCCCTGAGAGAGTTCACACAGACGTGTGTGGTCCTTTCTCAGTTGCTTCGACAGCAAAGCACAAGTATTATGTGATCTTTGTTGATGATTTCTCTCGAAAGTGCTGGATCTTCTTCATGCAGAAGAAGAGCGATACATTCGCGAAGTTCTGTGAGTTTAAAGCACTGGTCGAGAAGGAGTCTGGGAAGAAGGTGATTTCTCTAAGGAGTGATAACGGTGGTGAATTCATCTCGATCAATTATATTTTAGCCAGAAAGGGATTCTGAGAGAATCATCATGACCTCGATAACCCACAGCAACGGTGGCCGGGAGCTGTGAAGACCGTAACGATCGTGGGTGTCGTGACGGCGATGTTGCATTATCGCCTACCCCTTCACTCACTCGTGGGCCGAGGCATGCAATACACAAAGGTATGTGCGTAACCGTTGTCCTCACATGGGGTTCTTGGCATGAGTACACCGTGAGAGGCTTATTCGGCAAGAGGCCCGATATTTCCCATTTGGCGGATTTTCGTGATCTCCCGTCTACATGCATGTGACACACGGCAGTGTCGGATCCAACCGCCGGGTTGGAATATTTGTGGGGGTATTAATCGATACACCTCTTTGGCTCATCGGTGTATGTGCATGTGACCCGCAAGATCAAGTGTGCGACGGGATATAAAATTCAGAGGAGAAAGCCATGCAAGAGCCCGCTACTTATTTGGCACACTACGCATGAGAGCTCTATGGCTCTAAGGAGGAGCTTCCTAGATGTGGATCAGCCACAAGAGGAGGTTCAGGAGGTCTAAAAAACCACCTGTGGCAGCGCCAACCACCGAGGGCGCATGCGCACTACAGCCGAGCGACTGCCCTAGATGCGGTGAGAAGGTTGTAGGACCACCTACAAAGACAAATAAGCAGAGCATAGAGACAACACCGTATTCAGACATCGGATACATGGCTCTTATGAGTCAATGTGTTGTGACAGAGCCATCCTCTTTTGAGGAAGCTTTGGAGGAACCCGCATGGGTTGATGCCATGATCGAAGAATATGATTCGATCATCAGGAACAGTGCATGGGAGATTGTCCCAAGACCGGTTGGGAAATCAGTTGTAGGTTCGCGATGGATCTACAAGGTGAAGCAGGCGGCTGACGGGAGTGTGGAGAAGTACAAGGCGAGATTTTTCACCCGTGGCTTCTCACAGATCGAGGGGATTGACTATGAGGAGACTTTTGCACCTGTCGCAAGGTACTCTTCCATACGGACGATCCTTGCTCTCTCAGCGCAGATGGGGTGGCACATTCATCAGATGGATGTGAAGACTGCGTTCCTCAATGGAGTTATCGAGGAAGAGGTGTACATAGAGCAGCCTGAAGGTTTTGAGATCTTCAGCAGTGAGTCGCATGTGTGCCGACTCAAGAGAGCACTGTATGGGCTGAAGCAAGCACCTCGTGCTTGGTACACTCGGATAGACAGCTACTTCACCGGGCTTGGATTCTCCAAGAGTGAGGCGGATCCAAACCCGTACCAGATTGTGGTGGAGGGGAAGCTGTTGATCATCGTACTGTATGTAGATGATCTGATTTTGACTGGCGACGAGCAGTTGATACTTTCATGCAAGGAGGATCTTGCACGAGAGTTTGAGATGAAGGAACTGGGCATCCTTCATTATTTCCTGGGATTGGAGATTTGGCAGCGCAGTGGAGGACTGTTTGTTTCTCAGGGCAAGTATGCCCGGGAGATTCTAGAGAGGTTCAACATGCAGTGCTGCAAGCCTGTTGATACCCCTCTTCCTGGAGGTTGGAGGAAGGGAGATGCTACTTCGGAGGAGGTAGTGGATGCCACTGTCTATCGACAGTTGGTGGGGTCGTTGATGTATCCGGTCAATACTCGACCCGATATATGCTATGCAGTTAACCAGCTTTCGCAAGCTATGGTTAAGCCTACCAAGCTCTTTTGGAAGGCGGGCAAGCATGTATTGCGCTATATCAGAGGCACATCGGGATATGGTCTATGGTACAGACAGGAGGATGGAGTGAAACTTTCGGGTTTCACTGATGCAGATTGGGCAGGGAGTCCAACGGACCGGAAGAGCACTTCTGGAGGAGTTTTCAGCATTGGGTCGACAGCAGTTTCCTGGTACAGCAGGAAGCAGAGATCCGTGGCACTCAGTTCAGCAGAAGCCGAGTACATGGCAGCAAGTTTGGCTGCATGCGAGGCTATTTGGATGAGGAAGATCCTCGCAGGTTTGTTCAGGTTGCATTTGGAGCCTACAATGATCTACTGTGATAACCAGAGCTGCATCAAGCTCTCGGCTAATCCAGTATTTCATGATAGGTCCAAACATATCGACATCAGGTACCATCACATCAGAGATTGTGTTCAGCGGAGGATCATGATGTTTTCATATGTTCCCACGGAGGATCAGGATGCCGACATCCTGACGAAGGCGCTCACCAGGAGCAAGTTCGAATTCCACAGAGGCAGGATAGGGGTTGCAGATAATCCATATCTTGCCGAGAGGGAGTGTTGAGAATGCAGCAAGATGATGGAGCTTAGTGAAATGAAGTCGCCTTCACTAAGTGGGCCCGCAGGCAAATTCTGGCGCAAAGTCTATTTTTAGACTATGTCTATTTTTAGACATACGGAGCATAATTTGGGAATTCTACTTGGAGATTCTTAAAGTATGGGACATGTCGGTAAAAATAGATGAGACCCTTATTTTTAGGACCCAGGCTATTTTTAGACTGATCTCCTAAAAATATGGAAGTCAAATATTATTTACCCTTAATAATATTTTGACTATAAACAGCAGTTTACTCTCTTGGCGCACTTCAGCTTGAGTCATGGAGGTGGCTCATGCAACTGACACAAGGAATCACGTGGTTCCTAGGGTTTGATGGCATCTTGCATGGTTGGCTTCAGTTAGACTTCAGTGGCATGAGTTTTGGAGGAGTTAACGGGACAAGTAGTGGAGTTGTGTTCTGTTTGTTTTAGTTGAACTAGTTGGGATTAGTTAACTAACTAATCAACTAGATATGAGTGGAGTAAATTAAATAATATTTAATTTACTAAATATTAACTCATTAGTCAACTCAAGACCACTTCAGTTCACTACAGTGCATGATCAGTTCAGTGGAGACCAGTGGAAGAGGTAGATGAAAGGGTGAGTAAAGCTATCAGTTGGTAGATTTGTTTTGCATGAGATTTTGCATTACACTTGGAGGAATTGTCCATGACAATTACGCAATCAAGGGAAGGGGATTCGAACCTTGAACCTCTTCATATACAGGCCATGATTGCGCAATAGAAAAAAAGGCAATTGGCGGGGAGTTTTGAACCTCAGACTTGTTCAAAACTGAGTCAGATTGTGAGTAACTTCATGAGAGAGTACTGAGTACTTGTGAGGAGTATTGTACTTGTATGGTTACTTGATTTCTCCATTATAATATACACAATAGCTGCGGGGTTTTCAGCGATAGGCTTTCCCCATACATACTGAGTTAATGTGTGATTGATTTGATGTGAGATTGCTTCTGTTATTTCCGCATGTGACAATTAATTGTAGAAGAAGGTTATGTGTTATGTATGCAATTCGAAATTGATATATGACCAGGTTAATCTTCATTGAATAAGTGATTTATTCAAATTTTAATTTCTACAGAGAAAGCCATGAAGTGTTCGCTTGAGAGGGAGCTACACTTGCATGCAGATGAGGAGTTATTAGTTCCTAAGGATGAGTCTCAGGATGTGGATCAGCCATAAGATGAGGTTCATGGAGTGGAAGAGACCACTCATGCAGCGCCAACCATCAGAGGGCGGAAGCGCACTACAGAAGTTGAGCGACTGGCTCAAGATGCAGAGAAGGTTGTAGGAGCACCTACATCACAACACAGACAGAGACAGTCACCTGACCGGTATACTGGATACATGGCTCTTGTGAGCAAGTGTATCGTGACAGAGCCATCCTCTTTCGAGGAAGCTGTGGAGGACCCCGCATGGGTAGATGCCATGGTGGAAGAGTATGATTCAATTGTTAGAAACAGTGCATGGGAGATTGTCCCAAGACTGGAGGGGAAATCAGTGGTGGGTTCACAATGGATCTACAAAGTGAAGCAGGCGGCTGACGAGAGTGTGGAGAAGTACAAGGCAAGATTTGTTGCCCGAGGCTACGATTGAGGGGGATCGATTATGAGAGGAACCTTTGCACTGCCGCAAGGTATTCTTCCATACGTATCGATTCTTTCGATCTCTCACAAGAAATGGGGTAGCAAATTCATCGTATGGATGAAGACTAATGCTCCTAAACTGGGAGTCATTGGAGGAGGAGGTGCATAGAGCAAACTCCCCAAGGTTTCGAGATCTTCAGCTAGCCGCCCTATGTGCATGCTCAAGAGAGCATTGTATGGGTTGAAACAAGCACCTCGTGCTTGGTACACACGGATAGACAGTTATTTCACCGGACTTGGATTCTCCAAGAGTGAGGCGGATCCTAACCTATACCAGATTGTGGTGGAGGGGAAGTTGCTGATCATTGTACTGTATGTAGATGATTTGATTTTGACGGGTGATGAGCTGTTGATACTTTCATGCAAGGAGGATCTTACTAGAGAGTTTGAGATGAAGGACTTGGGCCTCCTTCATTATTTCCTGGGATTGGAAATTTGGCAGCGCAGTGGTGGACTGTTTGTTTCTCAGGGTAAGTATGCCCGGGAGATAATGGAGAAGTTCAACATGCATGGCTGCAAGCCTGTTGATACTCCTCTTCCTGGTGGATGGAGGAAGGAGGATGCTACTTCAGCGGAGGTAGTGGATGCCACTGCTTATCGACAGTTGGTGGGGTCGCTTATGTATCTGGTCAATACACGACCCGACATATGCTATGCTGTTAACCATCTTTCACAAGCTATGGTTAAGCCAACCAAGCTCTTTTGGAAGGCGGGGAAGCATGTATTGCGATATCTCATAGGCACATCGAGATATGGTTCATGGTACAGACAGGAGGATCAGTTGAGGTGGCATGGCTTCATGGATTGGTATCATCATATCATAGATTGTGCGCTGAAGGTCATGTTACTTACACATTCTACTTGAGGATCGTGATGCCGATATTTTGACGAAGGCACCCGTTCTCAGAGAAAATTTGAATACCAAAAGTGTGTGATAGGGCCAGATAATCCTTATCTTGTTGAGAGGGAGTGTTGAGATTGCAACAAGATGATGAGCTTAGTGGAAAGAAGTCGCCTTCACTAAGTGGGCCCGCAGGCTATTTTTGGCGCAAAGTCTATTTTTAGACTATGTCTATTTTTAGACATATGGATCATGTTCTATGAGTTGCAGGATGCTATTTTTCGATGGTTGGTCAAGTCAGAAAAAATAGATGGACTTCTATTTTTAGACATATTGGGCGGAATCTATTTTTAGATTGCCAGTCTAAAAATAGATATGTCGAATATTATTAGCTCTTAATAATATTTAGACTCTAAACATTATCTTATTCTCTTAAGGCACTTTAGTTAAGTGCACGATGTGGCATGGTGAGCTACTTGCAAGGAATTACGTCATTCCCGGAAAGGCGGGAGCTATCAAAGATGGAGTTACTTCAGTTACAACCTGGCGTACGTAGCTCGGTGGAGTTGTATTCAATTAACTAATCTAAACATAGTTGAGCTATTTGTATTCAGTTTAACTAATTGATACAATTAGTGAGAGTGGTGTGAATTAATTATTAATTAATTCACTAATTATAAACTCAATAAATCAACTAAATAATGCATTAGTTAACTTCAGTGCATGGACAGTTTTAGTGGAGACCAGTGCAGAAATAGGTGAAAGAGCAAGTTAACTATCAGTTGTGACTATACTGTTGCTATTTGCAACACACAGATAGGTGGAGAAGCCCATGAGGATTGCGCAGTACAAGCCAGGTGGTTTATCTATTTAATGAAGCCATCCCATAGCATTGATTACGCAATAGAGGCCGGCTATCAAGTGGCAAAAGATCGACATGTGTTTTGCTAGATCTAGCTTCGATAGTGTAGCAATTGACGACAAAAGGAGAGTCAGGGAGGAGAGCTTTTGTACTAAGGGGATTGTTACATGATCTCCATGACATATAACAGACTCGATAGTTGGGGTTTTCAGCTTTAAGCTTTCCCATTAAATATTGTGTTCATATGTGTGATTGTTTGTGGTTTTAATGTATGCATGTAATTGATTTTATTTCCACATGTGATGATCAATGGTAGAAGAGATTCTGTATTATGCATGAAGCTAAAATAGTGTGTGATCAGGATAATCTCGGTGAATAATATATCAGTTATTCAAATTTCTACACCTTTGATGTTTTCTGCTGTATGTGTTATCTGAATGCGGATTTAAGTTAATTTAACCAATGTAGTGGCTATAATTTACTGTTATCTGATGTATGAATTAATGAATCCATTATCAGATGTTCTTGTTGGGTTTTAATTGAAAAAATTGGGTTACTGGGAGTTTATAACATCGTTTCTGTCTTACTAGGATCCTTCTCGATCAATTGAACCTTTCTAAGTTCCCTTAAGCTGGATGCCGAAGCATTGAGAGTTCAAAGTCTCTCTCTAATCTCAGGTCTCCACCTTTGGATTTAAATCTTAAATTTTCCCTTTGTCTGAAGAGTTAACCCTTTAGGAGTGGAGTCACAGGTGTCTAACGACACTTCCTATCCCTAGATCCAATACCTGAATGGTCACCTTGGAGGTTTCCTTGCTTTCACTTTCTTTCTTACCATTTCATGCCACACTATCATCTTTAAGATCCAATGCTTTAGATGACTAACCCAACTGAAAGCCTACACATTGAATAGAAAGTAAACCCTTTCCTGACTCCATTGCCCAATGGTCTTGAGTTTTCCTTGAAATCATTTTTCTTCCGTCTAGAACCCTCTTTATTCAGCCTTGTCTCACAGCGAACCCTTCCTTTCCGTTTTCCCAACAACCAAACAGACAATTAAACAAAAAACCTGTGCCTATAACTAGCCTAAAACCTAAGAACAGAGCCTCAAAGAGATATAACTTTTCCTATCATAGAGAGATCCCTCTCTGGACCCAGGAGGGCTAGATCCTGAGGTTCGAAAATGGTTCTGATGTTTTCTCACCTTTTGGTATTTCCAAACTTGCCAGAACATGGGAACCTCAATAGTTTGCAAAGGATATGCACAATTGGAAGGAATTTATTTCGATGAAGCATTTTCACCAGTTACCGGAATGGAAGCCATCTGAATGTTTCTCGCCTATGCATGTTCAAGAAAAATCAAAGTCTACCAAATGGATGTTAAGTCAACATTTCTGAATGGAGAATTAGAAGAAGAATTTTACATCGAAAAACCTGAAGGTTTTCTACTATCAGAAAAATAAGACTATGTTTGCAGGTTAAATAAGGCTCCATATGGTCTCAAGCAGGCTCCCAGATCATGGTATGCTCGTCTTGATGGATATCTACATCAACAAAAGTTCAAGAAAGGTACTGTTGATATCAATATTTATGTACAAATAGATAAAGATAATTTAACAATCGTTGATTATATATGGATGATATAATATTTGGTAGCAATGATGATCAACTAAGTAAAAAATTTTCTACAAATATGAAAAGTGCGTTCGAGATGTCTTTACTTGGTGAGCTGACATTTTGTTAGAAGTTCTCATTAGATTTCCCTTATTCACAATATAAAGGGGGAGTGGAAGTGTGTACAGGTCCACAGGATGGTTGTGTGTCAGGGGGAGTTGCCCTTTTCCATTCATGTCAAAGGGGAAGAGAATGTTGTAGGAAGAGGTGTCATGATCACAGGGGGAGTACTTGTGTTGTCATCAATGCCAAAGGGGGAGATTGTTGATCAGCGGTTGTCATTGATGTCAACCCAAGCAGTACCAGGGGCTACCACAATATTGCATGGGAATTTTTACCTACCAAATTAATATATTCTAGGTCAATAATGATTTTTATGGTTTCTAATTGTTGAGATGTTTCCGTTGATATATGGCATGCCATGTAATTCTTCACGGTTTGAGAAATATTCATGTCTGAAGTTTGTACCCCCAGTTAGTTGGCTAAAACCCCATGGGGTTGTGGCATGGGTAATTTAAAATGATTAATTAATATTTTTTAAGCTCCTAAAATTCCCACCCATGTTCACTTGTTGAAGCCCCTCTCAACCTAAGCATTTATATAAATTGTGATCCTCATATCCTCCTTATGTAAGGGATTTTTCCATCTGAAACAGGTCATCGTGGAATTTTCGCTCTAACTTTGTTTATACGATGGTTCAGAAGCTAAAATTTTGATGAGGCGAAGCCGAAATCCTGAGTAAGTGCCTGTAAAAATTTCAGATCAAGGTGTGTAATATTTTTGGAGATATGATCTATGGAAGTCAGTGTTTTTGCAGGCTCCTGAAATTCAACTCAAAGAAGTGACCTTGGGAAAACCGTCATAACTCTCTCTTTGAGTATCGGATTAGAATTATGTAAAATGTGGCAGATAGTGCATCCAATGTAGTGTTTTCTCTATCAATTTCAGAGCCGAATGAGGAAATAGTGACACGTGGCAAGCCGTACAAGTTCGATCTACTGAAATAGTCCATAATTAGGGCATTGTGAGAGATTGGGTATAACTCTCTCTTGAAGAATCCAAGTTGGTTCAAAATTGTAGCATTGGAAAGAAGACTTAGAGGAATACTACAAGACCGAAAATCTCATATTTGGGATCTGAAATAACAAAGATACACCAGATTCAATATCAAGCTCCTAGAAGGCAAGAAAAATCTAGATCAAATATTCTCAAGGGCTACAAAGGACCGGCCTTTCTAGGGCAGAAAAGAAAAGCAAGGTGAAACAGAGGGTAGCATGAAAAGAGAAGAAACCAAGGTGTAGAAAAACAACAAGAAGTTCATCACATGAAGTCTTAAAGTGGGAAGCACTGCATACAGTCACTGTAAAGGTATCATTGTACTAAGTCATTGTAAATACATTATTGTAAAAAAAATTCTAGTGTTTTTTTGCCAAGAGTTGAAGAGGCAGTGTCGGGAGGTCTAGGATCATCATTAGGTGGTTGTTTCATAGTTGGGGTTGTGGTCTAGTGTGTCTTATTCTTCTACATAATTCTATATCATTGTAAAGTGGACCATTTTCCCTGGTACAGGAGACCATTCTTCTTTTATTCTTCTATAGGGTGGTAGGGTGGTGCTAGGGTGAGTTGTAGCTCATTAGGTGTTGGGGAATCCGTTCAGTTGACTACTGAAGAATCTCAGGCATTGGAGCATCCATCTAGTGGGAGCTGGAGAATAATTCTTTTCTAGATTCTAGGAAGTTGGGGCTTTATTTTCAATTAGAGTTGAATATTAAATAATTATTAGAAAAGCATTAGGTGGTTTTTATCTCGGAGTGCATTTCCACCTTAAAAATTGTGTGCATTTGTGTTCCTTTTGTTTACTGCTATCATTGTACAAACACTAATAATAATTGAAGATTAACTAATGCTCTAGTGAGGAATAAGTTCACCCCCTCTCATTATTTCCAAGAACTAGTAAAGGTACTAGGGCAGCTTGGGTCACCATTTTTGGCTAGTTTTGTCTTTCTTTGGATGGAGTTTCTTATATGTGTTGTGTTTTGCTATCCTTTTTAGGGCAGCTTGGGTCACCATTTTTTTGGCTAGTTTTTCCTTTCTTTGGATCAGGTTTCTTAGCCATGGTGTTTGTGTTTTCTGCTATCCTTTTCATTATGTTTTTAGGGGTCTTTTTAACAGTAGTTTCTAGTTTGTTTTTCTTGGAGATCTCTTGGTTCTTTTTGCTCCTAAGGTCATATTTCATATGGCCCTCCATTATGGCATTCTCAAATCCTAATTTGTAGTCATCAGAATCCTCATAGTTTGTTTCAGTTTGATCTGAGGAGAAGAAACCTTGTTCTTCTTCAGTGAGAAAAACATCACCCTCATTATCAGAGCCTATAAATTTTACATAGTTTTCTTATGGCTATTCAGTCTCTCTTTCCTCCTCATCCACATAATTCTCTTGGAAAGGGGGCTTGATTTGTTGGCCATTGTCTCTCTGTTTGATTTGGGATGGGTCTCTTCTGTAGTTCTGATCCCTATTTCTGTTTTGGGGATTTGGTTGATTTTCCCTAGGAGGTGCTCTTTCATTCAAGTTTATCATCTCCATCATTCTCTCCATTGTTCTAACTAGGCTGTCAATTTTGGCATCAGATGAAGAGGTTGAGGCCATATTTTTATCTTTGTATGTGACTCACTTTTTTGACCTCATCCTAGCCCTCTTTTCAATTAGGTTGGCCTCTGCACTCACAGCTCTCATTTGCATGTCTTCTAAAGTTTGGGGGTCCCTCTCTCTTAATTGGTAGGTCATTTCTAGATCAAAGGCTTCTGGAAATTTCACTAGTGCTAGGCCTTATGCGTGTTTCATGTGAGGTGAGAGGGAATTATACACACTATTGAACCTAGTGCAATAGTCTTGGATTCTCTCCCCGACATTTATCTTAAGGTTGTTATATTATGAGAGAATTTGGAGAGGGTTTTTCTTAATCTCCCATTTGTTTATGAATTTCTGGTAAAGGGAAGGGAGATCATGTATGCTATTAGGAGTCAACCTTTTGAACCATTTTTTAGCTTCTCCTCCTAAGATTTGGGAAAACATCCTCATCTTCATGGTTTCCTCTTCTAATTCCAGGTAATCAAAAGCATCATTTATTCTGTCTACGTGTTGTTGTGTAGTTGTAGGGTCAGCTCCAGTGAAGTGAGGGATTTTAAATTGGTAGTCATTTGGAAAAGGTATCAGAGGTTGTGGTAGTACTAGAGGGGCGTACCATGCAACCATGATGGGAGCTAATGGAATCCAAGGAGGATTTACAAGGGGATGGTTTGTGAGAGGGGGTGTAGGATGAAGTGGTGTGTTTTGCACAATGGTGGCATGAATGGGTGTGGTGGAAGTACTTGGACTAGAAAACTGATTTTGAATAGAAATGGAATGAAAAGATCCAAAGTGATGAAGAAGTTGAAAATCAGGAGGAGTGGAAAGAGAGGCTTCTATGCCAGGACTCTGCTGCAAATCTATGGGCTCAAGGTTAGTGTTGGAACAGGGTCTCCTACAAAGTTATGAATCTGGTCCATTTTGTATATTTTTTATTATATTTAGTCTAACACAGGGGTTTTGGGGTGGTTCAAAGCCCCTAATGCATTGTAAGTGGGTCAAGGGTATACCAAGAGTCCACAAACCATAGTTTGCAAACCATTGGATGCGTAGGCTAAAGTAGTATAAGTAGTTGAACCTTTTTTGAGTTGTAAGGCAGAAATGAATTAAGACTCGCGTGAATCATAAATTAGTAGATATTTTTTTGGTTATTGGGGAAAGGACTCCTGATGGTTGTGTGTGTGGAGATCCTCAGTCCTGCTATGTGCAGACCCTGCTACTGTGTGCACAGGTTGGGTTTTGGGTATTGTAAAAGGATCTGAAGGATTAATGAAAGTGGAAGGTTTCTAGAATATCTGAATATGTTAATGCAGCTCTATGATATATGTTATGTTATGCATGCTTCTATGTTGAGCTCCGAAAGTAACTGTGTTATTTTCTTATGTTGCGTTGACATTTGATATGAATATATCTATTATACTTTATGCAAGAATAGTTGTGATAGTTTCTTTATTGTCTTGTATATGTATTACACTGTGATCAAAAGTAGTATTGCACACATGGATGTGAAGGGACCGATATATCTGGGTTCTATGATATATGATCTGATATTTTTGAAGTTGAACACAGCTCTTCCTGACTTACCTACCCTCTCCCAGGGTGCAGAAACTTGGTTCCAGCACCCTACCATACTGATTCAGGTGATACTTTGGCCTGTGCAAGAAGGTCACTGCCGAAAGGGCCAGTAGTATAGGGGTTTTGCTGGCAAACCTTAACCTATGAACCTGGGTCAGGACTCCTCGAGCCAAAAAATGGTTCCATTTCCAGGACCGAGAGCATTTTGAGAGAGGGATCGGGTAATGCCAAGGCCATAGTGGAAGCTTGAAAGAAAAGAAATCGATGAATGGTTTGAACATCAAGTTTAGGAATTCGCAGTAAAAGAAAACTGCATTAAAAGGTTGACCACTGAAGAGTGGAAAAATAAGTATATTTTCACAGAGATCTATGAGATATTCTTTATAACCATTGCAATCGAGCTCCAGGAGTGGCTCGCAAGGTTGGTCGAATTCCAGAAGTGTTGGAAGGACGAGCAGGTCACACAGGGGACCCTAGAATTGATCCAGCAGTTAGAAAAGACTGATAATACCATCACTCGCACGGTGGACCACTGGGTGGACAACGTGCTAGGAGGGTTCATGAAAGAATTTGCCATCGATCATTTCATCTCCTACTATGAAGCAGAGAGAAGATTCTTCAAAGGATTCCGGGATAATTTTCTGAAGACCTTACCATTGCTAATTAAGATATTACTATCCGAAAAAAAGTATTCTATGTAGCCACGTTGAATGAATGACCTATGATTTGGATGGGAGTATGACACGAAGTGGAAAATAATATCGAACAGACCGAGAAGGAGGAAAATATATATATAGCCCGGTAAGAGAAGCAGCTGCGCAGACGACATGGTTGCGCACATGAAATTACCTACCTTTAAGGGTGTGGGAGATGAAGACAAGGATTAGTTCTAGTTTGTCGCAGAATCGGTATGGACTGTGTAGAACATAGCTAGTGATGCAGTGAAAATGTCACAGTTGTCCCTTGCCTTCGAAGGAAGAGCTTTGGACTGGTACGTGGGATACATTAGACAACATGCAAACACAACCATTGAAGAGAATAAGAACACCTTGAAGCAACAGTTCAAGAAGCCTAAGTCCTACTCTCAAATAGTGGTTGATCTAAAGGATTTCAAGCAAGGGCCTTCTGAGTCTGTGTGGGAGGCCAATTGGGGACTGAAGAAGGTGATCAGAGAAGGAGGATTTTAGTATGATGACAGAAAGCACACAGAATGGTTCATTGTTGTGCTACAACCTCACCTGCGCATACCGATGGGTCACCAAACTTTTGAATCACAGGAAAAAGCCCTGGAAGTTGCTATGAAGTTGGAAGCTGTGCCCAAGATGATACTCAGTTGGGTGTCCAGCAGATCCAAGGACAACAGGAGGCGATGCACATGGAGATCCAAAATCTGTGAAAGGAGTGAGAGCAGAGGCTAGCCCTGAAATATGGTGCATACGATGTAGGACGAATGGTCACACCAAGGATAACTGCTCTTTGTTAGCAGAATATATGTAGGCAAGGGGAACTATTCCGTTGCACCCTACGGAAGTTGCAAGATCAAGTGGGCCGGCGTTATGGTGTGATGATTTCCGCGTTGTAGGGCTGCACGACATAAACGACTATCCCTGCCTTGTTATGTACGTCCCAGAAGTAAAGCAGCAATGGTGCAGGTTCTGCAGGTTAGTAGGAAATGATGAACAGAACTGTCAGATGTATGATTTGATGATCAATCGAGGGAACCTCTATAGGGTACAGTCGGATATGTCCTCACCAAGATCCCTCTCGAGCGTAGGGGGCTCCCCAACGAGGGGCAGGGGAGGCAGAAGAGGTGGCAGCGCAGGTCGGGGATGAGGACAACTAATCTGTTATAACTGTGGAGAAGTAGGACACTTCACCAAGGATTTTCCAAACCCTACAAGGTAGTCCTGTCAGTATTTCAGATAATTGGACCATGCGATTGAAGACTGCCCCATCTTGATAGCAAAGATGCAAGAGAAGCAGCCGACACCTACACAGAATGTACAAAGGGTTAAGTTTGAACTACGAGACAAATATCCAAGCGTGAATGTCGTAACACGTAGTGGGATGGCCACTAGGGGGCCTGGGGAAAATATTGCAACCGAGCCTTTGATTCGACAAGTCGTTATCAAACAGGAGGGTTTGGATCTAAAAAATGAGAAAGAAACATTTGTGATAGCTTACAAAGACTTTGCTGAGGCACGTGTACTTCGTAGCCACCTGAAGACCTCAAGGTAGATGAGGAGGTCAAACCCTTTTTATAGGCATGTATAAAGCTTCTGCGCAACCTAAAGGCTATGGAAAATATTCAGGCATTAATAGATAGCTGCACAAAATGACCTAGCCTCCCTCTGGAGGTAAAGGACGTACACAAACTCTATAGATATAAGAAAAACACTAGTAGGGAGATGCGGTTGACTGCGTAGATTGGTGATTATGAGATGGACCAGGTTATTTTGGACCTAGGGTCAGATGCGAATGTATTACCTAAAAAGACTTGGCAACGAATGGGGGAACTTGTTAGCCACCTATAATAATTTTTCAAATGCAAACAGGTGGCTAAATACGTTTATGAGCCTTCAAGAGAAAAATTTCCTTTGTAAATATATCATTCTTGAAGCCTCCATGTGATCTCTACCCTTTAAATAATCTTCACTGTTGTTTCCATTGATGAACCCTGTTGTTTAACAAAGAAAAACTGTCCATAAGGCTCCATGTTTCACCATTTACCTCTTCATTTCATCCCCACAAAGAATTTCATTTTTCACCCCTACTCCCCTTCACAAAAATTCCTCTATAAACCTTCATTTTAACCTCTAAATCATCCTAAGACCCTTTTAAACCTTGTATTTCCCCTTCATTTGGCCATAAAAATCCCTATTTTAGCCTAAAAATTAGTCTATTTGCACTCTAATAGTCTTAAGCCCTTGAGGGCTTATATTCTTCAGCCCCTTCTTCTCATATGACTATAGCCCTGCAACCGGGCACTTAGAAACTCAAACCTCCATGTCAAAAACCCCTTTTCCCTTCTATTTTCCTTTTTCCCGACATTATGGTTTCAAATGAATCTCTGCTGTTGAATCCACAAGAACCAACGCCTGAGATTTCATCATGCCCTGTCCATTCATTTCTCCTCCCTTCCCTCCTTTCAAATAACTCGCCCCATCATTTGATCTCCGCCGTCTAATCGGAAGATATAACTACCAAGATCTGTCCCGACCATTCAAACTCACCTGACGTCGTTCACCCCACGACAAAGAGGGCCAAACGTCACCAAGGGTCCCACCACAGCTTCCACCCGCACATCTCACCTGTTATCGTATTCATTCCGCACCGTTCGATCAACGCATCATGATCCGACGGCTCACACTCCATATCTCAAAACTTCCGTGCCCAAAGTTTAACGCTAATTTTTTTTGCGAAATGGGCGGTATTGGGAGGGACACATGTCAGATGGTGTATGTAATCGCATTCCATCCGTGCAAAACCACCTCACCCCATTTTATTTTGCGAAAACCATCCCAGTATCTACCAAACCACCTTCCACAACATGACTTCAGCTTTTAATCCTATCCATTGATATCTAAGATTGCATGGCCCACGTTATATCACGACATCAAACACATTGTTTCTCATCTGTTCCCCCATTGACTCCATCGAGTGATCTCCACCGCAGATCATCCTGATCTAACGGTCCATGTTTATCCTCGTGCCCCAAACCTCCAAAGTACCTGGTTAGCTGCTCTGCCAGGATTTTTCTCCATTTTTCCACCGTCCTCACATTTTCCTTCAATTCTCCCCCACCTTCACGAGCCTCTGAAGCAGCCATCCTCACTCCCACAGGTTTTTATAATTTGTTTATCGTGTTTTTTAGGGTTTAAAAAGTGGTGAATTCATTATGTCTCCATAATCGCAGTCATGGTGATATAGAGCACAGAAAGACAGTTCTAGAGTCAAAGATAGCAGAGGAAGACACCACTAAGAAGGTTTAAAAGAATTTTTATCAAAGATCAATGTTATTAACCCTGACATAAACCCTCCAGCACCTCCGTAGCCTACATATCCACACAAACAAGTCAACAGAAAGTTTAAAGTGTATCAGAAGAAGATTAAAGGGATCAACGCATTGTATTTGAAGCCTAATCCACAGTTACAAACATAAAGGACACAGATGAAGACTCGAAGATGATCAAGAAGGCTTAATGAAGCCTAAAGCACACATCAAGCCACATCAGTGATATGATATCAACAAAATGTTCTTTTTTCCTATGAAGGACAAATTCCCACATCATTCTCTATGCCTCATCGAGCCCATAACAGTTATTATTCTGACAGAAAGCTCCTAGAACTGTCAGTGAATTGGTTATGAAGTATGGAAGACCTAAAATATAAAATCTTCACCCTTTCACATAAGATAAAACAGAGTATTACAGCCATAAAGGTACTTCAAGAAACATACCCTTAGAGTTATTGTCAACCTGACAAAGACTCTTAATTCATTGAAAGGGTACACATAGTTAATGTCAAACCATTAAAACATAATGGGGTTCGAAAGACATTTCTCCCACTATTTTAATGAATCATTTAAATCCTATCTTCCACTACTATCACTCTTTCACCTATAAGAACCCATAAGAAATACACTGTAAATGTTGGTTGATTGGTTGGGATTTTATTGACTATTTGAACTATTATCGAGGGGAAGTAATTGAGTATTTTGCAATATAGTAGGATGGGAAGAGAATTTCATACTATAAAGAGCCAATGGACTCAAAGTATGTGACGTGTTTTTCACATCAATTGAACAAGAAGATTCACAGGATCCTGGTCTATATTATTGGTGATGTTTTCCTTACTATAATTGGTTCCTTTCATGTTTTTCATACTGTCCATTATTCTCTGATAAAGAACATCAAGCATATATTAGGACATACTGTTGGAAGTACCCTAAATCTCACTGTTAATCTTTATCTCTGATTGTGTATTTAAGGATAATTCTATAGAGTATAACCAGTCAAGAAATGTTGGTGAGCCCATGTCTTGCTGAGTGCAACTTGAAGTATTGTCCTTGAAAGATATTTTCATTTCATGCTAAGTAAATATTAAACTAGGGAAGTCTATGGTTATCCCTATCCTCTAGTTTCTTCTCCAATAGTTTGTCTTGAAAGTTTCCCTGTGAGTTGGTGTCAAAAGCTGAGAAGGTTAAAAGTCTTTCTCTGATCTTAGGCCTTGCTCTATGTTTAATCTTAAATGTTTTCTACTTTCTGAAAGCAGTTATGTGGTTTGATGGATTGTTTCCCTTGAGATTATGTTGAAAGTAGGCTAATTTAACAGTATTTACCTGATCTTAAGCTACCCTTTGTGTATTTATTGAGAGTTTCCTTTGAAGTATGTCAAAAGCAGGATAGGTTAAATGTCCTTACCTGATCTTAGGCTGTAGCTTGGTTTCTTTCTTTCACCCCACTTCTTAATGTTCCATCTCACCACCTATCTAAAAGATATCCTTTGGTATAGATGACTTTCCCTATGGAAACCCTTGGATAGTTGTTATGCGAGTAAACCCTTTTATGACTCCATAGCCCAATGGATTGGCACTTCTCTTGACCCATATTCCCATGCTGAAACATCCTACTACTTTTTTCTTTCTCCACTTCACATAACCTTCTCAGTTAATGATCTCCAACCAAAAAAACAAACCAAAACCCCTATGCTTCATAACTAGCCTAATACCATAAACTGACCTTTAAAGATATATTCTGCTTTCCCTCTATAGAGAGATCCCTCTCTGGATCCAGGAGGGCTAGATCCTAGGATCCCAAAGTGGTTTGATGTTGTCTTGTCTTTTTTTCTTGCCAATCTAGCCAAAACAAAGGAACCCCAACAAAACCTAAGTTGGAATGGTCCACTATCCAGCTGCATATGGCCAATCAATAGAAGATCATACCCTTGGGGAGACTATCGAAGATCGTGGTGGATATCGCAGGGGTCAAGGTCTGGGCTAATTTTTAAGTAATTCAGATTGTAGAAGATGCAGACCCATACCTTGCGCTCCTAGGATTGAATTGGGCCATTGATATGGGGGGCATCATTAACCTAAAGAAGAGAAGCATGGTATTCGAAAATAATGATACAAAGGTAATATTACCATTAGATCCTGCGGAAGGAAAAAGTTACACAGAACCAGTGCATGATGAAGAGGATGTGGATCACATCTATAAGTTGACTGCGTGGGATGAATATTGGATCAACCCCATGGTGGAGGGGGTACTCTGTTGGGAAAAGGATAGTGAATGTTTCTCCAACTCTGATGGGGAGATAGAGAATTGGTAAAACTAGTTACATGATGTCTCTACGTTGCGATGTCTTCGAATCACAAAGAACTTCTGCTGCATCTCCTCAGAGGTAATAGATCTACCTTACTTTGATGGTTCTGGTAATGTTAGGGACTTTTTGCGAGAATTTGAAGCTGAGGTTCCCAAAGAACGAAGGTTATGGGCCTATAAGCTGGCCATGCATGGGTCACCTGCCCAATGGTGGGAAATGCATGAGGAGGAATTCCAGGATTTGGAGGAGTGTCGGGATATGATGATCCTACGATTTGATGCCCCAGCCAACGTACAAATCAAAACATTCCTTGGGCCCGAAGACCTACGTGAATATCTATTCACTTGGATAGAACAATGGTAAGATAGGACTGCCTAAGAGTGGGTTCATATGCTTATTCATGCCCTGGGACCCCTTCCCATTGCATGGTACTTAGATGCGGAGCTCCATCAGCACACCCGCCACTGGGATACTTTGAAGGATGAATTTATAGGAACATTTGGGTTAGTAGGCGGGACAGAGGTGCATGACGCAGCTCTGCAAACATTAACACTGTAGCATGGGGTGAATCACACATGTATGTCGCACCCGAAGTGCTCACTTGGGAACCGCGAGTACCAAGCATGGTCAAATATTGTATCTTAGCCCCAAAAGAAGGTAAGGATGATCCACAAGATGTGTCTGAATTAGAATTGGAAGAGGTGCGCACGGTTACCGGACAACTCGGGTTGTGAATGGGTAGCATTGAGATGCACCCCACGTTGGCTAAGATTGGGGGTGTGAATATCATATATTCGGAAACTCCTAAAACAAGGGGACAACTGCGTTCACTTCTTGGCCATGCAGGTTTTTACAGAAAGTTCGTTCAGAGGTATGAATTGATCACAGTACCTCTGAAAGACTTTCTTATGAAGGCAGCTTGGTTCTGTTGGGATGACACATATCAGGGAAACATATCTTTCGTTTTGAAGTACTTAGGGATTAAGCCTGTGTTGGGAGAAGATACGTAGGAGGTGCAGGTGTTTAAACCAAGTGTAGCAGGTATGCCAAGCACACAGGAGGTGTGAAAACTAGACGTTGGCACAATAACATCTTGTAAAAATAAAAAGTTACCGTTAAAAGGAACGGGCCACTGGCATTTAATGGGGCGGATTTTGGGTATTTTTTATCATTTACCTGATGGTAAGTTTCGGTTTAAGTTTACCCTATCATTGGATGCCCACAGGCACTATAAAAAGGTTCATATAACTCAGAAAAGGGTTCTGTCTCACTTGCATAGCTTGTACTTATCCTCTTTATCTCGAGCGAGCTTGAGCTGTAATATTTTTTTTGTCTGCATTGTACCTTTCATGTTGGATCAACCTCCCCCTTCTGAAAGTAGCCGCCCATAGTCGGGATTAATTTTCTGTGCTAGGATGACTACCACTAACCCTGCTGAGCCCCCGGCACCTACTGCCCTAGAAATTGAGGAGGTAATGGAGATTGGGTCTGAGGACGAAGAAGTGCTCTTGATGTTGGTCACAAGGGAAAAGAGTAAGAAAAGGGCTCAGGGAAGCCCACAAAAGCTACGAAATGGGCTATAAGGAAGCCTAGGACCTCCCTAAGGCATGCCAAGTCCCCGCGAGCTATGCCTCAGACACAGGCTGCGTAGGAGCCCACCAATCCGATCAACTGGTTACCTCCCTTCATCCACCCGTGAAGGCCTTTGATGCGCACACCAAAGAACCTCGATGATTTGGTTACCTATCTGCAGATGCCGCTAACCCAGGGAGAGGTATCTGTCCTGAGTGACCCCTGCAAGAAGCTCCATGAGGTCAAATTTGACGATCACAACTTGGAAAATTATGAAGCATTCCCTGAGCTAGCCC
Organism: Pinus albicaulis; assembly: GCA_034641835.2. Taxonomy (NCBI): domain Eukaryota; kingdom Viridiplantae; phylum Streptophyta; class Pinopsida; order Pinales; family Pinaceae; genus Pinus; species Pinus albicaulis. Next base: position 522,144,443 of record CM076573.1, on the reverse strand, counting down.
CCATGTTGTACTTCGACACAATTTATACGGATGATGGGGTCACAGTTGTTCCTCAGTGTTGGGTAAGAAGATTGGCCAGATTCAGGCTCTTAAACTTGCTGCGGATGCCCCACTTTGGCCATTACAATGTCACAGATCGACTGGCCTGATAGCTACTTGGCTTAATTCTTGATGGCTGCCTATGGATTCGGGATAGAGTCCCCATAGATGATGCATTGGTTCACAGAATTACAGGCCTTCCCATGAACTGGGCGCACCCTCTGGAGCGTGTGGGCAAGAAATATGAGGGGGACACCATTGAATATGTGCATAAGACCTACCATGTGGAAAGGAATACGTGAGGCTTCGTCATCAAATCTCTCAGCGACCCTGCTACATAGATGGGTACCATATTATTATCCTACATGCTAATGTGAAAGTACCAGGTAGCAACCATCCCTACTTATGTCATTCGGCTAGCCGGTCAGTGTGCGAAGGGGGTCTGCTTGAATTGGGCACAATACTCATGCGACAAGTTCTTGACCAACGTTCGCGAATCGCAGGAGTAGGGAAAAGCCTTTTTCTATGCCTAGCTACTGTTTCTTATAGCCCTAGTTTCCTAGGAAACCCTTGCGGAATTGGTCCTCCTCGAGCTCACCCTAGATATGTGTGAAGGGGCTCGGTATGCCCATTTTTGGGATTCCAAGGATGTGCGGTGCATAGAAGATAACCAAGTCTTCTCGGTCCTCTTCCAGAGTAGGGTGGCCGCAGCCATCAATTCTCGACCTCGGTTGTCCCCCACAGTATATGAAAAATACAAAATTATTGTAGCATTTCAGGTTACCACCCACAACATTCAGATCCATGGCCACAAGGATAAAACATGGACGTCACTTCCTTATATGGTAGTAGACGAGAAAATTGACAATGTGATTGCGCTATGGCCTCCTGCCTAGAACATAGGCTTCAAATCCAGCGCAAGGGGCACCGCAGGTACTAGCATGACACAGGTGCTACCACTTGTTATCATCAAGTAGACTGGAGGCATAGGGACAGACTCAGGAGTAGCCACGAAAAAGGACACGTAGCCAAAGCAGACCACCACGAAGAACATCGAGGCTGACACCCAGGTCGATTCGCAGCTAGATCTGGGCACAAAGGAAGTAAACATCGGAGGTACAAAGCGAACAGGCGAGCCTGTCAAAGGACCCTGAAAGAAGAGCATGCCCAGCGGGAGGAACGAGATGAGACGGTTACGTTGACTGAAGGAGATCTCGAACAAATTGCAAATGCAGTCACACTAGCCACCGAAGAAAAATGGATAGTTTTAGAGGAACAAAAGAGGGTTGCGTTCAACGCCATCCAGGCTAAGCTTCGCACCCTGCAGTTAAAGACAGACACACTACAGACTAGCATGGTTCAAGGACAGATCCCCTTTCCATCTAGAAGTATAGTGCTAGTGATGGAAGAAAGTCATCTATGTTCCTTACCAAGCACTGCCCTTGTAATCAGTTCGTCAGACCAGGTTATACAACTCCAAGCAAGTGCAGAGGTACAGTTGAATCTAGCCAAGCTGCCCCACGACGTATTGCAGGGTCTCCACACTATTGTATTTTAAGAGATTCACCATCGGGACCAGCAAGTACACCAAAAACTCGGCATGGCCGAACAAACCATCACACAGCAGAACACAGAAGTGCTCCTCGCTGTCACGCAGCAAGCGGAGCTCAAAACCTTGATCCATCAGCTCTACATAGAGGTTACAGAATATATCCCAGTCGCAGCCATCCCCCAGGCTAAGGTTGAAGGATTGGTCACAATTTTAAAAGCTTCCAGGATAGAAATGCAGGTCATTAAGATGCAACTAAAGGAGCAAATCACTGACTTATAGGCCAAATTGTAGCCCGAAACACCCCCGGAGGTACGAGCCCAGCGCGTTGCGCTAGTGACCAAGGCTACAAACACCAGTAGAGGGCAGATTTCTTAGGGTGCCCAGTTACTAGAGACTGCCATGTAGCTATGGACCAAGGTCCAGTGCGATCCGATCCTCTGGCAAATAAATCAGGACTTGTGGCAGAAGGAGGAAGCTTTTGAGCAGATCGATGCTACAGTACCCACCTTGGTTCCTGCACAGTGTTTGGCACGATTGAGGACCAAAAAATCCCTCCAAGACGAGATCAAGGAAATCATCCATAAGAATCATGTCATCAGAGAACGCTTGAAGCCTTGGGATGCCGCAGCCCTCCAGCTCTCACAGGGTGTTGATGCTGTTGTTAAGAGACTAAACTAGACACTAAAGAGTGTCACTGATGTGACAGAAGGACCAACATGACAGAAGCTCGTAGATATTGCGTAGAGCATTGCTGCTCAGAGTCAAGAAGTGTTGCCTCTGTTGGTCGCATCCATCACTGCATTGCGCATGTAGGTGGAGACTCCACCACCACAGTGACTCGGGATGAGTCACAAGATTGTGTTGGGGGACTATTGGAATAAGGTCTCCTACAAAGTTAAGAATCTGGTCCATTTTGTATATTTTTTATTATATTTAGTCTAACGCAGGGGTTTTGGGGTGGGTCAAAGCCCCTAATACATTGTAAGTGGGTCAAGGGTAGACCAAGAGTCTGCAAACCATGGTTTGTGGACCATTGGATGCATAGGCTAAAGTAGTATAAGTAGTTGAACCTTTTTTGAGTTGTAAGGAAAAAATTAATTAAGACAGGCAAAAATCACAAATTACTAGATCTATTTTGGGTTATTGGGGAAAGGACTCATACTGGCTATGTGCGCAGAGATCCTTAGTCCTGTTGTGTGCAAACCCTGCTATTGTGTGCGTAGGTTGGGTTTTGGGTATTATAAAAGGATCTAAAGGATTAATGAAAGCGGAAGGTTGTTGGAATATCTGAATCTATTAATGTGGCTCTATGATATCTGTTATGTTATGCATGATTTTATGTTGAGCTCCAAAATTAACTGTGTTATTTTCTTATGCTATGTTGACGTTTGATATGACTATTTCTGTTATACTTTATGCAAGAATAACTGCGATAGTTTATTTATTGTCTTGTATCTGTTGTTTACTATGATCACAAGTAGTATTGCACATGTGGATGCGAAGGGACTAATAGATCTGGGTTCTGTGATATATGATCTAATATTTGTGAATTTGAACGTAGCTATGCCTGACTTACCTACCCTCTCTTAGGGCGTGGAAACATGGTTACAGCACCCTCCCATTCTGCTTCAGGTGAGACTTTGGCCTGCGTACGTAGGTCACTACCGAAAGGGCCAATAGTAGAGGGGTTTGTTGGCAAACCTTAACCTCTGAACCTGGGTCAGGACCCCTTGAGCCAACAGTCAGTCTGGTCAATCCCACTTTGTGACTTGGTTCGGAAAAGGTTTCTTGTATGGTGTAATTCAAACTGGGGATCTAGCAAGGCTATGAGATGTTCAGGGACAAAACTTTATCTATGAATGGTCCTAACAGTAGTTGAATCTTTAGTCCTAGAAGTTCGATACAAAATCCTTTCTGGGTCATCAACTATGGTAGGAGAGTTTGGGTCCAGGTGAGATTTGGTACTGATCCGTTGTGAAGCTAGATTTCAAACCCAAAGTGTAGAGAGGCTGAAATTTTATGATTGCTTTCAAAATACTGACCTCTCTAAGTGTTTTCTAAACTCGCACAATGTGTGACTAGTCTTCTAAACTGCACAGGGCTGATTTGACACAATCCTAGGGAAGTCTATGAGAACTAGTAAAGTTAGTAGGCCTACTATAGGCTAGTGGAGTCGCTAGGTGGATGCTTTTTACTATTTTGAGGATAGGTATTTGTGGTCCACCACCAACAATTTTCAAAAAACCAATCTAGGGATTTTTGGGGTTTTGTGAGTTCCTTTATGTAGCCCTAAGGTTTTAATGAGTGTCCTCCAGTTGAGTCATCATTTTGCTAGGATGGTGAAACAATTAAATTCTAATCTCGGTTAACACTTATGTTTTCTAAGTTTGACAGGGATACTTAGGATGTTACTGACTCAAAGGTTCCATCTTGATCGCCATTATGTTAGGCGATGATGTGGCGATAAATCAATAGATACTATTTGACAAGGGCTTCTGAATTTTCTAGGACGTATAAGGTTGTTACTTACTCATAAAGTCCCACTGTGATCGCTATTATGTTAGGTACCCGTAATTTGTTAGAATGGTGAGAAAAAATGACCAAGGGTAACATCAGACCATTCTTTGGAGTCCTAGGACCTAGCCTTCCTGGACACAGAGAGGGATCTCTCTTTTTTGTGCAAAGGATGTGAACTTGTTTTTTTTAAGGGTTTGATTTTAGGCTAGTTGTTAAGTTTAGGGTTTGTTTGTTTGTTTGGTTGGACAAGTTGTAAGTAGGTTAATAGATTGGGGAGTATCAATCCATTGGGCTATGGAGTCTACAAAAGTCTTGAAATGTGTAAAAATGAGTCAAGGATAGTTCAAAGGGAAAGTTGGCAAGATCAAATGGATCTAATTATGTAAAAGGAGAGTGAAGTAACATGGAGTTGTGAATATAGTGAGCTAATGGGAAATCAAGGATCCTTTAACAAACCAATAAAAAATAAAAAGCTTCTAAGATGATAGCATAATGAAAAATTGAAGAGCAATGAAGGATTCTTCAATATCAACTAGGCTAAGCAGGTCTTAAAAAACAACAGTTAAGTAAGCTAAGAGAGAAGTAAATGATTATCTAAAACTTACTTGAAAACATATAGCATTATAACATAACATACCAATAACACTAAAGAGCATGTTAGCCATCAGTAAATTTTGTCATAAGAAAATGATGGCTAAAACAGGCCTTGAGTCTTCAAGAGATCATTTTCATAGAAAATTACTCATTCTTGAAGACTGTTGTTCCCTAGCAGTGTTGTTCCTTATTGTTGTTCCCTAACATTGTTGTTCCCTAATAGTGTTGTTCCCTATTGTTGTTCCCTTATGCTATTCCCTTCAAAAGATCCACCAAGAAAACCTACTATTCCCAAAGAAAATTGTTTACTAACAGCCCCATTTTTCATCATTTCATTCACTCATTATGGCCCTTTCTTATCCTCCGTTTTCTTATGAAAAAACTCCTTTTCTCTCTTTCATTTTCCTTCCATCATCCTAAAAAACCTTCAAAATCACCTTTCATTTCATAAAAAATTACCTCTTATGGCTATAAAACCCTTTGTTATGGTTTAATAACCCTCCCTTATAGCTTTCGGGACTTCAAAAGGCCATGAAAAACCCACTTATTCCACTTTTATTAACAACACAGGCCTTAAGCCCCTGAGGGCTTAAGGCTATAGCCCCTATCCCTCATGTGCCCAAGCCCTACAACTAGGTGCTTAAAACATTTTCTCTCGACCCCCCTTCCCTCGGCCCCCCATATTTTTCTCCGCCACATAACTAAGTGCTTACGACCTGGCACTAAGTCCTTAACCCCCTAGCCCTGCTTTCCTCCGCCCCCAGTTCTCTACCACTCCACAGGACCGTGCCCCTACCTAATCCCCAACCCCTTCCATTTTTTTCTTTACTCATCCTCCCAACAACAGATCCCCCACTGTCGATTCGGGAGATCTAACGGTGGTAGTTCACCGCGGCACCCTTTATTTCCTTCCCCTTCTTCCTCCTTTCCCTCACCTTATCACTCCATCATATGATCTCCGCCATCAATTTATCGAAATCCGATGGTCCTCGCTCATCCTATCACCCAACTCCCCTCCGAACCCACATTCCACTACCCGGTCCTCTCCTCCAACCGTTGCATGACACCTGTCCCCCACTTCAAACCCCCGCCATGCAACTTGTTCATCGCACCAAATCCCTACCGTCGGATCTGCCCCCCCTCATCTGACGGTGTGAATCATGTATCGCGCAATTTCCCCGTCCAATTTTTAACACTCAAAAATCACGCGATACCGGCGGTATTGAAAAAGCCACACGGCATGTTTCGGTTGGATCGCATTCCCTTTGGGAAAAACCACTTACCACCTAAGGGTCGCGTGAAAACCACCGGTGGTTTTCTAGAAACCGCTGGGCCAAATTCGTGCCAAAATCCATTTTGAATCAGATTTTCCCCTTTTTCTTCACTAAAACCTCTCCTTCCCGCATAAATCACCCCTCTGCACCACTCCTCCGCTCCGCTAGCCTCCAAAGAAATTTTTCAAACACCGCAGGGTTTTTCATAACATTTTTTATCGTATTTTGCAGGTTTTATCATGATTTTAAGGTGGAATCTCTGTCCATGACTCACAAAGCAACAGATCCAATGTTTCTTATCTCCAAGGCTAAAACACGAAATAGAATGCTACCAGTTCTCATCATATGATTTAATCAATGTTGTATAAGCGCTAGTCATGCCATAGAAACCCTTCACGCATAAAAACTCCCTAACAACAGCAAAAAAGGAAAAAACAGTAAAGGCAGAGGATGAAGATCGAAGAATTAAAGAAAAAATGAAAGTTAAAGGTTGAATCCAACAGTTTGGTGGTTAATACATAGTTTGAAGATTAATACAGAGGATTAAAGGGAAATCAACAAAATGATTAAAGTTAAAAATGTTTTGTGCAAAAAGTTTGAAGGATTAAAAACTTAATCCTGTTGTTTTAAGGTTAAATCACAATGTAAATGTGGATATAGTCAGCTCGAAAGATTCAAAGATTCGAGGATGATTAATCAAGGCCCTAAAGCAAGAATTAGGGCTTAAGCAGTGTTTAAAGCCACCAGGACAGGCAAATTAATAAAGGAAGCCTCCGAATGCCACATCATTGAGGCTATAACTCCTCAAATTTCCACCTGTGAGCTTATTTCATCAAAAGAGTGCATATTAATTGCACATTCAGGGATATTTTTAAAGACAGTTAAAAATTAACTACCAACCTACCAGAAACCCTTAAAGTCAACAAAAGTGACTAAAGGTGATGAAATTTAATGTAAAATTGATTAAAACAGAGATGAGCTTTCGAAATCTTCTCCCTTAGGCCTCCCAAAGGTCAATAAACAATTACTCTATATTAATTGAACAAATAAACCTTTCTTACACTCCACCTCCTCATTCTTCTATAAATACTTCTGTAGAAGATAGTATAGAGGTTGGTCTTTGGATACCCGTTGAATGTAAATAGCTGTTGAAGCATGTTGTAGCTCTGTTAGGAATTGAAGATACATAAGCTGAGATGAGAAGCTTGAAGCTGTAAAGACCCACTAGACTTGAAGATTGTAACTGGTTTGAACATCAAATACAAATAGTTCATTTATGGGATCCTGGTCTATGTCAATGGTGATGTGTTTCTCACTATAAATTGTTATTTTATTTATGTTTTCACTCTATCCACTTTTCTCTGATAAAGAACATAAAATATAGATTAGGATTTACTGTCAAGTACCCTAAATCTCACTGAATAATTTTTATCTTTATGTTTTATGCTGAATTGTGTATTTAAGGATAATTCAATAGAGTGTAATCAGTCAAAGAATATTGGTGAGCCCATGTTTTGCTGAGTGTAGCTTGAAATATTGTCTTTAAAAGTTCTTGAAGAGTTTGTTGAGTAAAGTTGAATTAGGGAAGTCTATGGTTAGCCCTGTCCTCTGATTTCTTCTCCAACAGTTGCTTTGAAAAGTTCTCTTAACAGTATGTTGAAAGCAGGCTAGTTTAAAAGTACTTACCTGATCTTAGAATACTTTTTATATTTATCATGAATGTTTTCCTTTGAGAATATGCTAAAAGCAGGCTAAATTAAAAGTATTTACTTGATCTTAAGATGTTCTCTGCTTTTAAATGTTTTCTCTTGAAATTATATCAAAATCAGGCTAGTTTAAAAGTACTTACCTGATCTTAGGTTACTTTTGTGCTTTTTCCCTTAAGTGCATATCAAGGGCAGGCTAGTTTAAAAGTACTTACGTGATCTTAGACTGTTCTTTGTTTCTTCATATTTTTTACTTCCTTCACTTCATTTCTTACTATTTCATTCCATAAAATCAACTTCAAGAGATCCTTTGACATAGATGACTTGCCCCATGGACCACTCTTGAAACTTGTTGTCCAATTAAATCCTATTATGACTCCATGGCCCAATGGATTGATGATGTTCCTTACTTGTCTTATCAACTGAAACATTCTTTCACTTACTTACACCTTCACCCTTCATACAGACTTCCTTCATCTTCATGTTATCCTACCCAACCAAAACAAAACAAACAACCTTGTTCTTCATAACTAGCCTAAAATCATACTTAAGTATAAAGATCATATCTTTGAAAAAGCATATATAGAGAGATCCCTCTCTGAATCTAGGATGGCTAGATCCTCAGATTCCAAAGTGGTTTTGATGTAGGCTCTGCAATGTTTTTACTTGCCAATCATGCAAAATATAGAGACCTAATGGAGCATTTAAGGATTTCTTTAGCAAAACTTTGAGGAAGAAAACATAGAAGTCAAGAAAGCAGGCAGAAGTAGGGTACCAATAAGGTAAATCCTATTCTCTATTTCCGTTATATAACTAAATGAACCATAAAAATAATGAATAACCAAAGAAAACAAACATAAATATGGAATACATCATCATTTAAACAAGTTAATGAATCCTAAGAGTGAGCTTGATCCATGGAAGCACAGTCCAACAACATCATAAGGCAGCAAAAACTAGTTTCACCAATAAACTCCAAGTCTATTTCATAGCATGCTCAACAAATATCCAACATATACAATGAAACCTCCATGCTCTATTTATCTTGCATTGGAGGACTAAACCATAATTAGGTCTCTAGAAGCCCATTAGTTAATCATAAATGTCACTTTTTTCCTTTGAGACCTTGCAAGGCCCAAGGCACAAAATATCTAATACAAAATATCTTCTCGACTATTTTTGGAAAAAAAATTGACATTTGGGCTCCCCCAAGCCTCCAAAATATTTCCAAGCTTAATTTTTTGACTTTTTGACTATCAGGGCGCAACACTGAGTTTGAAAGATGATTTTCTAGGCCAAGGGCACAACACATGAGCAAGAATACTGGGTCATCGTGCAACCAAGATTTGAAGGCCTTCCCGATTTTGGAATGGGCTCTGTGATGGCTCATTGGAAAGCCGTTTGAGTCTACCTTCCCGAAATTCCATTTTTTCTGATTGGATCCCTGTAACCAGTTCAAAAATCAAAACTCCCAAGGCTGGTAAAGGTGCAGCCCATATCTTGAAAACTAGGCAGAAAGGTGAAAATTACGGTGTTTTTGACCCTTTTGGAGTACCAAATCAACTCTAAATGACATGAATTTGGTGAGAATGCTATAATAGAGCTAAGGATTCCAAAAATGTAAAATTTACCTCTTGATTATGCCCTGAGAAAAAGCACAACACCAAGGGTGTTGCGCCCTTGGCCCTCCAAATCAGCGAAAAACCAAAATTTCCAAAAAAGTTCCCAAAATTTGCAATTATCTTCCTTTTTATGTCTGGGATGCTTGCATGGAAGCATCAGCAAGAATTTTAAGCTTTCTTTCACCATTTTCCTCCTTGAGGGCTTGAATTTTGGCAAGGGCTCTTTTGAGCTTGGCCCTTGCAATTTGATTTCTAAGTGCATAGTGTTTGGTCATCTTCCTTTGGAGGTCAAGGTCCCTATTTTCCTTCTCCAATTTGGCCTCTAAGTGTGTGTTTTCTCTTTATAGCCAAGGCTCCTGATCATATTCTATCTCCATGGCAAGCAACTCACTTATATGGAGCTGCTCTGCCAAGGTCGACTCTTGCTCTCTTTGTCTTTCCAAGGCCTTCTTTAAATCCATGGTTCTTGGTATTCTTCTACACTTTCCTTCTTCATCTTCACTTTCCTCATAGGTTCACATGAATTACTCTAGCTTTAGTTGTGCTCTTTGATCTTCTTTCTGGGCTCTGATTTCTCTAGCCTCATAAATGGAATTTTTTTCCCCTAGCTGTCTGTTCTCCATCTCAAGGACATTATTCAAACTCTTGGCCCTATCTAGATTTTCTTGGAGGTCTTCAATTTTGGAGTTTTTGTTCTGGAGGAGAAATTTTGAGATCCTTGCTTCATTTTCCTCATTACTGTCAATATGAATGAGTTCAATCTCTTTCTCAACCTCATGCTAATCTTCTTCTTCTTCTTCTTTGATATTTTGTTTTCCTTTGTCAAGCTTCCTAGTTGAGGTGGATTGCATGGTCCCTTTCCTTTTAGAGGCAGAAAAAACATGCCTCTTTCCTCTTTGGTATATGAGAGGGAAAGGCTCAATATATTTCATCTGAATGCCCTCACCATGGCTGACCTCATGACTATTTTCCTCTTCCTTATTGACCTTTTCACTGATGTTTTCTGCACTGTGTTCTTGACTGCTTTCATTAGCCTCACTTTTTTTTCCTTCCATGCTGACATTACTCCTGTGATCTTCATTTGCATCATCATCCCTTTCTCCTTCACTGATATCAGCTTTATTTTCATCTAGGTTCTGTGAGTTATTTCCACCCACATCATTATCATTACCTTGGCCACTTTCTTCATTTCCTTCAATACTTCTAGGAGTCTCACTATCTTTGGCACTGCTCTCTCCACTATCATCATTACCACTGTCAGGCTCATTTTTTTCACTGCCTTTTTGGCCATCATGACTGTCACTGCCTGCCTCATTACTATTGCTATGATTTTCACTACTATTATTAGCCTCTTCACTGACTTCTGCATTTTCATTTTTCTCACTGACTGGTGGGCTGTTTCCAGCATCATCATCATCATCAGGGATGATTCTTTATCATTTGCCTCATCTTCATTGTCTTCTACCTCCATATCTCTTGATTCATTTTTGACCTCTGCCTATTCATCTTCTTCCTCTTCACTATACTCTCATTCATCACTGCTTGATTTATCACTAACCTTTCCTTCATTTTCATTTAATGGTTCATCTTAATTTCCCTCATTGTCAGATGCATTAGGAAAGTGTGAGGAAGGAGGATGGGATGATGAGGGAACATTTGGCTGAAGATGGGGTTGTGGGTTTGTGAACACTTCATGGGCGATGAACACCTCCCATGGAATACCTTTTTTCTCTAATTGATGCAACATAACTATCTTGATGAGAGAATGCTGAAAAAGGCTCTACATTTTTTGTGAAGGGTTTCTCTTTTGCACAATATAATACATCTTATCAATACTCCTATAGATATAATAGGGAAAATTTAGCATATTTACCCTAGGGAAGTGCATAAGTAGTATTATATGGTATGAATAGAGCCTAGAAAACCTCCCCTCACATGTAAAATATTTCATGATGACTCTCATCAAGGGTGCATATCTCTCCAGCAAATGTGAAAAGGGAAAAATTGATTTGTAGTCAGCTTTGTATCTAGGTTTTAAGAAAGGTTCATAGTGGCTCAGGTCCAAACTAGCCTGATTGAACCACCTTTCTCCCACACTAGGTATTTCGGTGGCCATAGAAATGGCATTGGAAGATAGCTCAAATTTTGCCCCAGCTAAATTTACTTGATTGTCATGAAGGTTGAGGATAAAAAGTCTGGTTAACTCAGAATGACTTTGTACTTGTTGTACTCTTTCACAAAAGCCAAAACAACCCACATTTTGGAAATATGAAACTTTCATAGGATATGCCATCAACTCCACGGTGTTTAGTGGCTCAAACATATGTATTATTCCACCTTTACGCTAATGTATTCTAGGCCCTTGGCCTCCCTCACCACTGTCACTTCCTCTTTCTCTGGAAATTTTGACAGCGTTGTTTTGAAAACAAACACCATAACTATGTTTATGAAATGATATGGATAGGTGATGAAATGGTGAGAAAAAAGGGAAGTTTTTTACGAGTGAGAGGGATGAGTGAAGGGGTAATTTGGGAAAAATGAGAGGCTAAATAACTCTGAATGGAAACCAACTGATATTGCAAAACCCTGCTGTGAAAACACCTTAGAAATGATGACAATCAGAGATGATAGGGGTATGCAATGAAAATTCTTTGCAGTGTGGGGGATTGACTTTGCAAATGGAGTGAGTGTCTTGGTGGATGGTAAACTCCTCAATAAGGTACTCTCAGTGTGCTCTTAGCATACAGATGGAGGGGTGCCCTTTAAAAAGTAGTGTTTTTAGCATGAAGACTAGGTTTCCCGTTTCTTTTAGGGTTTTTTACATTCCTTTATAACTTCTCATAATCAAACTTATTGGAAGAAGGTAAGGCATCCACTTACCTCTAAAAAAACATTAAGAAGACACTTGGCAGAAACTTGGAGGGGTTTTTGAAGTGTTTGATGGCTTTCACTAGTGTCGAGGCCCCCCTGGCCAAGAGCACAGCACTTGAATGCGGTCGGGTCGAGAAATGTCTGTCGTGCGTGAGGTGCGCAGCACCTTAATGTGATTCAAGATGCACGCAGTGTTATATGCCGGGTGCGCAGCGTCTGCTCGGGAGTCAGGCTATCGGGTGACTTCCGTGCCAGGCGTGCAACACCTGCACATGGGTCGGTTCGGGCGGAGGGTGTCGAGCCTTCGTGAACACATAGCACCTGCCTGTCGGGTCTCTGCTGAATGCATAGTGCAAAAAAAAAACCTTCCCTGTTGGGCCTATCAGGCCTCTGTTGAATACACAACACAGAATCCCTCCCTGTCGGGCCTGTCGATTGAACCTCCATGCCGGGCCTTCACGGGTAAACGTGCAACATGCACTTATAGGTGTGCAACGCAGTGGTATTTTGCATGTGGAGATCACCCAAGAGCGCAACACATGACTCCAGGTGCGCAACATTTCTGGACTTGCCCAAATTTTCCAAAAAATCACAATTCTTCTCTTCAACTGCTTTGATTTTTGCAAGTAAATAATGAGTTCAATGAAACAACAAGATACCCCTTAAATATGCTTTGGGAAATTTAAATTTAATCCAAGAAAAATCCTCTTTCTAATGTTTTCTCCTTTGTCACTTTCATTGACATTTGATTTGACATTTGCTGCAGGTGGCTAAAGCACTGTCTTAGCTTTCTCCTTTGGTCTTGAAAACATGACATAAACTAGTAACCTTGTGATCACCTTTGTTTTTCCACCTTTGAGCTCAACACTATGTTTTTACCCCTTTTTTTATCACTAAAAGTAAGTGACTCGAAAGGAGAACTTGACCCTCATTTTACTGATACTCTTTACTTTCTCCTTTTGGAGGTTGTTTGAGTGACAAGGATTACTTTCTTTGGGACGTCTATGTCCTTGAACATTTTTGCTTCAGCAGGTGTTATGAAACCCTGAAGTGACTTTCCCCCTTTGATCTTTGAAAATGATGAATTCACTTTGACAACCTTAGACCTTTACACAGTGGAAGTACCTTCAAAACTTTTTATATTTACCTTGGAGCTTATACCATGTTTTTCTATCTTTTAATCACCGAGTTTAAATGAATGAAATGAGAGCTTGACCCTCCTTTGTGTGTTTTTTTGCACTGGATCCCTATTTGGCATACTGTTGATCCAATAAGGATTGGAAACCCTTATTTCTCCTCTTGACTCAGTGCACCATACTTTTATTTGGAAACTCATCAATTACTCTATCAATTTCCTTTGATGATTTATCTCATGACATTCCTGCAGAAATGTCAAACATATTTACTTTTTGCAAAACTTGAAATTGAAAAAGTAACCTTCTTTAGAGATCTTGTACTCTTTCTTGGGCAATCATGTGTTGCTCTTATTTTTTAGTTGAACCGGGTCTTAGCATAAGAATAACAGAGCTTAAAATACCAATGAATACCCTATAACCTAGGAAACCCTAATGATCTAGTGGGAGGGTTTTAACTTGGTATGAAACCCTAATGATCTAGTGGGAGGGTTTTAACTTGGTATTTTGACTAAATTAGGCTTGGGATCTTAATAGTGTAAAAAACATATTTTTTTGACTAATTGGTGTATTTGAATATATAGAAATTGATGTACTTGATTGATCTAAAGAGCTTATAGAGGTAGTGTTGAGACCATCAAATTTTGAGGAACCTGATGAAAATGGGAAATAATAGGCTGATTGTTAACCCTAGATGAAAGTGAAAAAGTGCACTAAAGGAAAAACAGAGTGCTGGGGTGATAGGTGGGAAAAAAAAGCTAGATGAGTGGCAAAGAGCCCAAGAGGGGCCCTTAGGAATGGCAGGTTAATCATGGATTGGTAAACAGTAGAATAATGAAAATTTTGTGACAAAGATAATGAAGGCAGTGAGATTTCTAAAACTCACAATATTCAGTAATCTTGTTTTTAGAAATCTAGGACTGATATTTAGTCATCTTTAGATAGTAAAAATTACTGATGACTAACATTGCATCTCAACCACACCTATGTCCAAGGGCCATCCTCAACCACGTCACTGAGTTGGTAGCTCCTACGACATGCCGCATCAGGGTGAACATGTCACGTGGCAAGCCTCTCCACATCTGTACCAGCCTAGCATCGACCTATATATCTCACATAGTGGCAGAACTGACTCTTCCCTCCACTAGCAGTGCACAGATTTGGTCGCCCAAATCCATCCTAAATCTAGTATCAGGCCTACGCCTCACAACAGTCGGTACCTGCGCAACATGAGGACTAGGTCTTTCTACAGCGGCCTGATCCTTGGAATCTTCCATATCCTGATCATCATCAGGATATACACCTAGATCATTTGGTGGTGATGGAATTTCATCGCCATCAAATGTTTTCAATATATATAGAAGTATACAACAATAATTAGACAATTTCATTAAACAGCTAATAAAAACAAGTTAAAGAACATGTTAGAATAAATTTAAAGAAAACAATAATATTACCTCTATCATCCAGTGGCTCATGATCTGTGAAGAGGATGTTGGCACACCCTCGCCAATCCAAACCAACATACAAACAGGGGACTAGAATGAAGGGATGCTCATAAACACTGGCTAGAAACTCTAGTGCATCATGCGATATCCTCGCGGAAAACTCTGGAGCCCTTCTTGGGCATCATCTATCCCCACATCTGCATCTGTGCATGCAACATCAGCCTACGAGGCTACCGAAAAAAGGTAGGTCTCGTCTCTGGAAACCTCTCAAAAAATAAACAAAATAGCTCTGAAGCAAAAGAGAAGTTCACCCTCCCTTGTGTCTGAGCACGAAATCTATCTAAAGCTATACAGAATTTCCACAAAGAAATGGTAGACCACCTAACAACTCGTGGCGCCTGTAATAAAGAATCAACATCAAATAGAAGCGGGAAACTAATGCATTTCCCATCACTGGTATGGTGTGAAATGGCCAAAATTAGTAGCGAGAGGCAACTCACCTCATCTCCACCAAATCAAGAAATACATAACTGGCCTTTAGAGACCTGAAAATATGTAAGAGATAGTATATCCCTGCTAATGTATCTCTGGTAGTACAACAACTAATTCTCTACTACATAGCCAACAGGGACCTCTAAGAACGAGGGAAAATCCACCGCTCTCCTTGATAGGAAACTAATGAAATATATTTCCTCCTTAGTGGGCACGTACCACTGGTTGGGACCAACCCAGAAAGCCTGTTGGTGGGCATTCCACCTATGGATAAGTTGTCGCAAAAACCCACCATAGTCCTTTAGGGGTTTACCTCCTCATAGATTTTGAGGAGGCCTATCTCCCTTAGGAGCGCCTGTGTGGTTTCTGTAATAGGGTGAGGGTACATATCTCTCTCCCTCTCTGGTGCCTCCCACAACAAAAACAAGTTATATTGGTTCACCTTTTGTCGCTGATGTTCCCTCTCTTCTCTCCTTTGACGTCACTAAATGATTGAAATATTAAATAATTTTTTTTTATTAAATGAGACATGTATTTAGGAATATATATATATATATATATATATATATATATATAGATATATATATATATATTTTTTTAAAGACAAAAAAAAAATAGTCTGTGCACCAAAAAAAATAGGCATGCACCTGGACATTTTCAGCGCATCACCCTCCTGAAATTGTTACAAGGTCAACAGTGCAGTGGTATAACAAAGCGCACCATTGACTATGTACCAGTGTCGGGAGAGCAGTGAGCTAACCAAACTATGCACCCCGGGCGTATGGTTTAGGAAGCGCATTGCCCTCCTGACATCACTACATAGTCAACAATGTGGTTGTTTACATGACAACACTGTTGACTATGACCATTTCGGGAGGGAAGTGCGCTGAAAAAAATACCCACCCCGGGGTGGATATTTCTGTCAACGCACTGCGTTCCCGCAATTCAACATGGTCAATGGTGTGGCCAGGTAACCGAACGTACCAAAAAAAAAATTAATTTTAAAAAAGCACAATGCATTGTTTCAATACCACCCTGGAACCGGTGAAGATACCATTACCACCGATCACGGTGTGGCCTGTAAATTTATAGGCAGCACTGCAAACCGGTGCGAGTCGAACGACTCGAGCACATCACGTGAGAATTTTTTTTTAAATAAGTTGAATTTTAAGTTATTTTAGAAAACCAATCCTCTAAAAGGTTTAATTATGGAAAAACAAGTAAAATGCTTGAACATTTGGCCGTCAAGGAGGCATATTGGTTGTCGAATTTTCAAAAATAAATTTGCTGGCCGTTTTGCAAATTTTGAAATGGAGATGGTGGGCAATGGACAACAACAATGCGTGCAATGGGAGCACCAATGGCAGGGCGCCTCACAGAAGGTAAATTTTCACCCGTGCTTAAGAGCTCTAGAGCACTGAAAAATGTGGATTTTTGGTCGTAATTTTTTTATTTATTTAACCATGTTCTGGTGCACGGGTTTTCTAGGCACGCTGGGCAGTTTCTTACAACCGCACCGGACTATTTCAGTTTTGGCGCGTGGTTTTAGGACGCAACAGTGTTGAATCTTTTTAGAGCACCGATGTACTACATTAATGAGACGCATTAGATGGGTTTGTACCGAGTGCACGGTGTCCTGGTGTGCCAATTTTTCGTATGCATCGAAGCTTTCTCTAGTGGAACGCATTGGTGCGGTTTAGGATGAGAAACACACCGGAAAAAAAAAAAACATCCACAAAAACCTCCACCCACCAACCTCCTCTAGTAAACTCCACTACAAATGGATGTTTGGGCTATTTTTAAAAGGGGTTCCTCAAAAACATCCGCTAGAGGGTATTTTCCTTGTAGTGTGTGATTGGTACAGTTACCTTCTAGAGACAGTCAAGTAAACTCTTCTTATTAGAATATGTAATGCATATACTATTCTTGAGGAAAAAATTAGTTTCAGTCGCAATGTTGGAGGATAGAGGCTATGATTTGGTTTTCAGCGAAGGGAAAGCTTTCCTTTGACACAAAGCCATAGGACAAGCCAAGAAGATTGGGATTCATGTGAAAAATCTCTATAAACTTGATGTAGATGGTTGCGCATCATTGATGGGTAAGGCAGAAAAAGTGGTGAGCCGAGATGAGGGTGAGTTATGGAATAGGATATTAGGCCATATTCACCACGGAGCCTTGAAGGTCATGCAACAGATTTCTACGGGTCTTCCTAAGGGTGCTCTTGCGTAGTTAGACACATGTAATGGATGTACTATGGGAAAGTATGCAAAGGTCACTTTTCACGAGAAGGAGAACCGAGATTCAGAAATCCTTGAGAGAGTTCACTCAGACATGTGTGGACCATTCTCTACTTCTTCAAAAACAAAGCAAAAGTACAATGTGATCTTTGTTGATGATTTTTCTAGAAAGTGTTGGATCTAATTTACGTACAAGAAAGATCAGACGTTCTCAAAAATTCTTGAGTTCAAAGCATTGGTGGAAAAAAGATACAGGGAACAATTACATATCAATTAAAACTAAACATCACATGTTTGAATAGGCTATGACCTGATTCATCACTACTTGAGATATTAAATTCCCTCCTAAACATATGGAACCAAACCCTATTTTTTCAGGAAAACAGGACCCTATCTTCAACGAGAGCTTTAGCTATTGAAGTATCTCCATTGCATTGTCTTAAAGTCATAAATGTTTGGTGGAAAGGTCCCTTGACCTTTTGTATGTGTCCACCTATCCAAAATTTCTTTTAAACTGCTTGGAAACCTTCAAAAATAGGTCGCTACGAAAACATGAAAGTTTCATAGCGAGCTTTCGTAGCATCCAAAAAATGGATTTTACACTAAAATTTTGTAGGTTTTAACCCTGAACAAAAATTATCTACACACGAATCTTATAACAGAAAATAAACAATAGCGAGAGCATAAAACATAAAACAGATAAACACAGAGATTTTCCCCTGGATCCCAAATCGGGATGACCAGCGTGATTTTTCATTATATTCCTTTTAGTGTTACAACACATATATATACATGCCGAAGCATACATAAAACCCAATCCATTGACCCTGGATTATAACATAACCGTAGTTCCCTTGACCGGATCTACAAAATACCAGGGGCCGAAAACCATTTTACCCCAAAACCACGTGCAAACTCATGCACAAAACATGGGTGGGTCCGCACACCAAAACAATTTTCGTCGGGGCGCTGCCTTGGACCCCAACAGTGGGGGTTGCCTCCCCCCTGCTGCGCCCGGCGCAACGTATAGTGCGTGGGGCTAGTCGTGGAAAGAATAAAACACATACCCAACATTCTCCCATTTGTTGTTTTCTTTCCACAGGGAGCCACAGGAGAGCTTAGTGATTGGGCCAATTCTTCAACACCCATTGTTTCTCTACACCAAGAGAACTTCTGAGTGTTCACAGACTTTGTCAATGCATCTACAACATTCTTCAAAGTGTCCACCTTTACCAACAACACCCTTTTAGCCTCAACCATATCTCTAACAAAGTGATATTGAACATCAATGTGCTTTTTCTTTGAATGGTAAGCCGGGTTCTTAGCCAAGAAAATTGCACTTCGGCTATCACAGTCTATCCTTATAGCTTGCTGTACCAACCCCATACTTGAACATAATTTTTTCAACCAAACTGCTTCCTTGCTTGCATGAGTGGCTGCTATGTATTCTGCCTCTGTAGTTGAAAGAGCCACTACATATTGTCTTTTACTCATCCAACTGACTGCACCTCCAAATAGGTTAAACACATACCCACTTGTAGATCTTCTTTGGTCCAGATCTCCAGCCCAGTCTGCATCAACAAAACCGCGAATGTCCAAAATTATTTCCAATCCTGGTCTTCCCTTGTAGCACAAGCCATAATCAATAGTGCCGTGTAAATATCTGAAAACCACTTCTTTGTTGTCTGATGTTCCTTCACGGGTTTGGCATAAGCACTGCTTAATACTCACTTTGCATGTGAAATGTACGGTCTAGTACGGACAATGCCGCCACATCAGACTACCCACTGCACTTGCATATGGAACACGAGACATATCCTCCTCTTCTTCTTGTGTCTTGGGACACTGTTCAGCAGACAACTTTACACCTACAGGAATAGGAACATTCACCAGTTTACTATATTGCATATTGAACCTCTGCAATATAGTCTCGACATACTTCCTCTGGTTTAACCAGAGCTTCCTCTTTGTACGATCTATCTTAATCTCCATGCCCAAAATATAGTTTGCAGCACCAAGATCCTTCATGTCGAATTTGGAGAACAGTCAGGTCTTCAAATATAGGATAATTTATTAGTCATTTCCAATCAACAACATATCATCCACATATAAGACCAAATAAATAATGCAGTCACCAATTAATTTAAAATAAACACAGTGATCCTCCTTGCTTCTGGTGAAGCCAATTCCCCGTATATAGGTATCAAATTTCTGATACCACATCCTTGGTGACTGTTTTAACCCATACAAAGACTTCTTCAACTTGCATACTAGTTCTTTCTTACCCTTCACCATAAAGCCTTCAGGTTGCTTCATGTAGATCTCCTCTTCTAGATCCCTGTGAAGAAATGTTGTCTTCACATCCATCTGTTCTATCTCAAAATCAAATGCAACATCAACAGATAAAAGTAATCTAATAGAAGTAACTTTGGCAACAGGGGAAAAAATATCACCAAAATCAATTCCCGGCACTTGGGAATAACCTTTTGCTACCAACCGAGCTTTGTATTTCTCCACCTCACCATCTACATTCATATTCTTCTTAAACACCCATTTTCTCCCAATGGGCTTCCTTCCATCTGGAAACTCCACCAGATCCCATGCCTCATTTTTGTGCAAGGATGCCATTTCATCAACCATGGCCTCCTTCCAGTGTTTTCCATCCTTGGAATCTATTGCCTCCCTGAAAGTTCTGGGATCATCATCAGTTATAGTTAAGGAAAAACCTGAATAGAAAGTAGATGGACTATACCTTTCTGGTTGCCTTCTTTTCTGAACTGATCTTCTCAAAGCTGGAGTTTGTGGCTCTTCCTCTTCTGAATCTTCTTCTTCTATAGAGTCTGATTCATCCTCCTTTAGCTCAAACTCTATCTTCTCAGGTTCCTTTGGTATGATTTCATGTTTAACAACATCTTTCGCCTCTCTAAACACCACATCTCGGCTGTACACAACCTTCCTTGTTTCCAGGTTCCAAAGCTTGTAACCATTTAAACCATCCTTATATCCAATAA
This sequence comes from Pinus albicaulis, assembly GCA_034641835.2. Lineage (NCBI taxonomy): Eukaryota > Viridiplantae > Streptophyta > Pinopsida > Pinales > Pinaceae > Pinus > Pinus albicaulis. The sequence goes on along the minus strand of CM076573.1, from coordinate 522,123,947 downwards.
AGATGCACCTTTCATATTTATTATCCAAATTGGTCCTTTTCTCCTTTGGAACATGTACATATGCATCACATCCAAATACCCTTATATGTGAAAGAGAGGGTTTCTTACCAGTCCATACCTCATGTGGAGTCTTATCCTCCAACGCTGATGAAGGTGATCTGTTAACTAAGTAACATGCAGTCTCCACTGCCTCTGCCCAGAATTCTTGTCCTAACCCGGTACCACTGAGCATGCTTCTTGCCTTTTCCATCGGTGTTCTATTCATTCTTTCTGCAACTCCATTTTGTTGAGGTGTGTATGGAGTAGTCTTCTGCTGTGCTATACCACACTTCTTACAGAACTCTTCAAATTCCTTCTTGCAGAACTCCCCACCATTATCTGTCCTCGGCGCCTTTATCTTCTTCTCTGTCTGGTTTTCCACCAGAGCCTTAAATTCTTTAAATTTGTCAAAGACTTCAGATTTCTTCCTCAAGAAATATATCCATGTATTCCTTGAGAAGTCATCTATGAATGAAACATAGTACACAGACTTTCCCAGTGATGGAACTGACACAGGTCCAAGCACATCACTGTGCACAAGTTCTAATATCTTGTTCGCCCTCTTAGCACCAGAAGGAAAACTCACCCGATTATGCTTCCCATATACACAATGTTCATAGAAATCAAAATCCCGAGAGAAATTAGACATACCTTCTACCATACCATTTCTGTGTAGTATCCTAAGGCCCTTCTCTCCAATATGTCCAAGCCTTTGATGCCATAGCATGGTCTTTTCTCCAGAGACAGCTAGGATTTCCGCTCCACTTTTAGGAACCACGTAACTATTACACCCATCAATAAAAATGCTACCTTGTAGCTTGTACAGAGTTCTAGTCCGAACTCCCCGCATTAATACCAGTGCTCCCCGAACCATCTTGCAGGCATCTTTCTCGAACACTGTTTTTACACCTGCATCATCCATCTTGTTTACAAAAATCAGATTTTTGGCCAATGTAGGAATATGCAGAACACCAGGAAGTTTTCTAATCCTTCCACCTTGCAGGTTCAACTTGACCTTTCCACATCTGATGATTTTGGCCTTCCTATCATTCCCTAGGAGGACATCACCATCATATTTCTCATACTCGCAGAACCACTCCCTATGGGGAGTGAAGTGAAATGATGCACCTGAGTCAATCAACCATGACTCATGATCTACATGTGTATTTGAAGAAGAAGCCAAATACACATCCCCACCTTCATCCGAGGTGTTTTTTTCCTCTGTAGAAGGAGCATCATCAGATCCCTTTCCTTTCTTAGGAGCTTTAGATCTGCACTCATTTTTGTAGTGTCCTTCCTTTCCGCATTTCCAGCATACCTTTACAAACTATCCAGGAGACTTAGATCTCCCTCTAGATTTGGATCTCCCACTCAAAACCTTATTCGTGTTTCTGTTTTGGGACCTTCCTCGTACAGATAAGGCATCTCCATTCTGGCCCTCCATATTTCTCCGTCTCATTTCCTCCGACAACAAGGCTGAGATAATGTCATCAAAATTCAAGGTAGTTGTATTGCTACCTATTGCTATAACGAGACTATCCCACGAGTCTGGTAGAGAACACAACAAACCGATGCACTTATCTTCATCTGAGATTTTAATATCAACAGATGACAACTGACTTACCACAGTATTGAAGGCGTTCAGATTCTATGTCACCGAGTCTCCATCCTTCATCTTCAGGTTATACAGCTTTTTCCGTAGGAACAACTTATTCACCAGAGACTTAGATTGGTACAAAGTCCCAAATTTTTCCCACAAATTCTTTGTCGTAGCTTCCCCAGATACATTCAATAGTATTGAATCTGAGAGACACAACCGTATTGTGCTCTTAGCCTTCCGATCCAGTTTCTTCCAGTCTTCATCTGACATTGTCATTGGTTTAGTACCTGGATCTACCGCGATCCACTGATCTTTATCCACTAGCAGACCCTCCATCTTGAGCTTCCACAACTCAAAAATCTGACCATTAAATTTCTTGATCTCTATCTTTCCCCTGCTCACCATCTTCTTTCTCCGCAAGAATTGATCCCACAGATCTCCCACTAAATAGGGTCTACCTCAGGCCCGAGAAAAAAACCCTCAGCAGCAAAGGCGTCCCCTTGAAGCCTAAAAAGCTCTGATACCAAATGTAGGTTTTACCCCTGAACATAAATTCTCTACACATGAATCTTATAACAGAAAATAAACAATAGCAAAAGCATAAAACATAAAACAGATAAACACAGAGATTTTCCCCTGCATCCCAAATCAGGACGAACAGCTTGATTTTTCATTATATTCATTTTAGTGTTACAACACATATATATACATGCCGAATCATACATAAACCCCAATCCATTGACCCTGGTTTAGAACATAACCGTAGTTCCCTTGACCGGATCTACAAAATACCAGGGGCTGAAAACCATCATACCCCAAAACCACGTGCAAACTCATGCACAAAACATGGGTGGGTCTGCCTATGAGTGGGTCCACACACCAAAACAATTTTCGTTGGGGCGCTACCCCGGACCCCAACAGTGGGGGTTTCCTCCCCCCTGCTGCGCACGATGCAACGTACAGCGCATGGGGCTAGTCGTGGAAAGAATATAACACATACCCAACAAATTTTCTGCTTCTTTGCTATTCCATGGTGTTCATCATGACATGACACATCATAATTACCATTTTCCCTCCTTGAAAGCTGCAAAAAATTGGTTTTAGAAGCAAAAATATAGCTACAGAAATTTTCGTAGTGTTTTCCTGGCTTCAAGCCTAGGAAACACTACGAAACTGTGAAAAACTGTGAAATTTCCATATTTTGACCCTGTCTAAAAAATGTAACCTCCAGCTATAGAAAATTGGTCTTCAACATGCCATTAACCTCTTAAAACATAATCAAAATCAACTTAAGATACTTGAGGTGTTTCCTCTTCATTAATGATAAGTTGAGCTATGGGCTCCTCAACTACAGTCATCTTTAAGCCCTTCTTCTCCAACTTCTTATGGATCAATTCTAATTGCTCTTAGAGGTCTTTGACTTGGTCCTTCAATTTTCTGTTCCTAGATTTCAAGTGCAGGTTCATTCTTCTTATATTCTTCACCTCTCCTCTCAATGGATGAGTCCATTTGAGAAATTTTTGTGTGTTATCTAAAGTCTTTGACACACTATCACCCTTCTCTACCCAAACTTCTTTCATTTTCTCAAACTACACCTTCTGAACATTTTGTTTCCTTGCTTATTTCTTCAAGACTAATATTTCATGGTTTGCTAACTTCAACTACTCCTCAAGGACCTCAATCTTTTTTTTTTCAATGATTTATTCCTTTCCTTTCTTTTGCTTGATGAATGGATCTTCTTTTGCAGGTAATGAGAGGTTGATGATTCTTGGTGGTGGCTGGACATTTTTAGTGACCTTATGAGATTCTTTACTACTTTCCAAGACCTTTATGGCATGCCTTGTCATTGGTTTCCTAGCCTGAAACATGAAACCTGCATCCTCACCTTCAAACTCTAACTTCTTTGCTGATTTTGCTTTCTTGAGCTTCTTTCCTCCCTCATCTATATCCTCAGCTTGGATTATGGGAGTTTCTTCAATATCAATAGCGTGCAGAATGTCTGCTAAATTTCCCTTAGCCACTCTTTGGCTTCTTGTAACCCTTTTTCTGCCATTTTTACTCACAGTTGGCTTTTTTTTTGCAGGTGAAACAACATGTGCATCAAGTTTATGCAATTGTTCTGTTTCCATGATTACTGGTTCATTTTTCTTTGCCCCTATAGGCTCACTTTTCTCTTCCATTGAAGGTGATGGTATACCTCTAGGTTTAGGATTTCTTTTAGGAGTGATGGAATCTACTTCAAAGCCAATGACAAATAGAAAAAATGACCAGTCTCTGCCTAATCGTTTTAACTCCTCTAAAACCAGCAACTTGATTAAACCATGATGAAAGAGTGAGGTTTCATTTATTTCAGATTTAGCTTGAAATTTATCTGCCCTTTTTTCTAAGCTTTTTTATAAGTAAAAAGGTATATCAAGATATTTCTTACCAAAAAAATGTAGTAGAAGCCTTAAGTGGTAAGAATAAACCATATGATACCTCCCTTCACAGGTCAATTACTTCTGAATGATAAGTAGCAACTTTGAGAAATTGTTTTTCATGTAGCTCCTTGAAATGGCATTTGTAAGGTCAATCTCACTATGTTTTGGCTTGATAAATTACTTACAGTCCTGCATGTTGAATTTGAAACCTTTGAACCATTGTTCTCCTCCCCTTGGAATTCTTGTTGCTGCTGCAATGATCTCTGGAGTTATAGTGAGGTTCAACATCCCCACCTATGAAGCTATCCCATTGAAATTGATGGAAAAATATTTAGAAACTTGTACATGGCATCCTTGCAGTATTTGGAAAAACTATAAACACCCTATTCTTCTGAAAAATTCTAAAGCTGTTGGGTCTTCATTTATCAAGTTCATGTTTGATGATTCATATCTAAGACAGTGGCCACCTTTTTTGGTCTTCCTCTTTGCAGCCATGGTACATTTATGTCTTTTCTACCTTGCTTGATCAGTGATACCTGCAAAATTTTGAAAATTCCCGCCATAGCTTGGGCTGAGTGAAATAGATCTCCAAAGCTCAGTAACATGCAAAGAGGGAAAAAAGAGTGACAAATGACTCAATTGGAAAATATTTTAAAGTTTTGATGACAACTCATGGCATAATCATGACTCATACATGCTTAAAATAACAATAATGACTTCATCCATGGCCATTTTACCTTGATTTAACCCTAACTAACTCGAATGACATATACCCTAACCCTTTCAATCTTTGACTGACACCTAGCACCTATTTTGAAAAGACATATAGGAATACCTATTTTCATAGCGTACTTAGTGTATTTCACGGCAGTTTCACTATGAAAGTATCAGCAGTTTCGTAGTGAAAATTATGATTTTACTGTGCAATTTGTTACGAAAGTAGGAAATATTAGCTAAAATGACCTTTTCGGATTTATAAACTTGGGAAATGGAATATGTTAGAGAATAATGACTTATGTGACATGAAAATACTTGAATGGGGGTGGGTTTGGACCTTAGGATAGGCTAATAAGAAAAAATTTAAATTTTTCCTTTACCAACTAATGACAAATAAACTCTATGACCATAACTTTGACACATGAACCTCTAAGACTATGTCAAATGATGTTTCAATTTTTATGAGTGATAACACAACTGGTGATTTACTATTAATAGTTACATGCATTTTAGTTCTAGTGGGGACCCAGTTGAGAAAAAGGTTAAAGGGATGTTAACTATCAGTTGTATCATTAGTAGGTTGCCCACTTGCAACCAGACATCCATTGGATTGACCATGATGCTTGCGTAGTCATGGAAGACTAAAATTCCTAAAGAATAGGGATTGCATTCCACATGAATTGCACAAGCAAGGAAGGCTGATTAGAGGTAGGAAATTAGTTAATTGTTGGTCAATTTTGTCCAGGTCAATGTGAGACAATTGTGAGAGAGTTGGAGACTCTTGTGAGAACAGTGCATTGTAATTGTTTCATGATTCCATGTGAATATACATTAGAAGATAGAGGGGTTTTGAGCAGAAAGATTTCCTCGGGAAAATATCTGTGTTGTGGTTTTATTTTCTTCTTTATTTAATTGTTTTGATTGGTGATCGTGTTTATTTTCTGCAATTGATTTGTAGAAGGATTCAATATCTAGCTTTAATACATTGCTTGATCAGATTGAATCCATTGATATAAATATGTTTTTATAATTTATAAATACATCCAATTATTTTTTAGTGTGTTGAGAAATCACTTTATTTGCATCACTACATAGATCCAGATATAATTGTGCAACACTGAGAGTGCAACGTTGTCGTAGAACTGAGAAATGGTGGTTTTCTCAAGTAGTTTCGAGGCAGGTAACTACAAGAAGGGATAAGAGACTGTGCATTCATTTATTGTGCCCTTCTACCTTCCTATTTTCTCTTCATTGTGCTACTATTGATTCAACCTGGGCACCATGCATTTTCTTTCGTAGATTCTTGTCACCGAGGAAATGAGGGTTGTGAATATGTACTTCGTTGTATTCTCCATCGGGCAGTTTCTTTAGTGAAAGTTTATTCCAAAAATTGTATCCTCTGTTTTGGTATTTCTTTTAGTTCCTAAAATTTATTGTTTGATTTTCTGTAGACTGTGGTTCTTGAGAAATTGAGTTCACGGAAGGATTTTATTTTGACTTGATGTTGAGGTAAAATTTGTATCAAATGTTGGTGTTCATTTGATCAAGAATAGAGTTTGATTTGTTTAACATTGCACATAAAATCATGTGATGAGAATATCGTTTAGAATAATGATGGTTGTAGAAATATCATTGTTGACAAGTGATGGAGTGTGAGACCAATTATCAGGTGATTGGTGTATGTAGGTTGCTTTTCAACGAGAGAAGAGAAATTTTTTTGGAATAACATAACCTCAAGCATTGATTGTTTTTTATCATAATTTTATTTTGTGGAAAATAAATACATGTGGACCAGTCAAATTACATTCATTCGAAATAGAAGATTGGTGAGTAAAATTTCAAGAAACTTTTCTTATTCATGTCGATTTCTTGTAAAAGTTGTAACAAGAGTTCATTTCTTACTCTCTGACATTTATTCCATGCTCTCTATTTTCCTTTTAATCATTTTCTAACATTTGTGCCAATAGTGTTGTTGGTGTGCCTCCATTGGTGGATGTCCCTATGTTCACATTAATGCAAGTCGAAGAGTAAAGAGAATAGAGTGATGCTCACAGATTGATATGATGATAATTGACAAATATTAATTATGTATTTGGTATCATATTGGCATAGCTACATCAGTTGGAACTTACATTTAAAGGAAAAATTTATAAGTTTGATTGCATGCAACATATGACTCGATTTATAATGCACTGGTTGTTTTTACATAACTTCAGTAATTTTTTCTTGTTGAATTTTCATTGTAAAACGAGTGCATTTTCAGTGGTAGATGACGCCATTTTCAAAGTTAATTGCAAGCTTTCTTTGATAGGAAGCTAGAGAAAATGGATAAATTCAATGATTTGTTAGAGTTATTAAGAAGTGTAATGTCATCTATGGTTCATAATAGTGTACAAGTTAGTAAAGACACCTTTGCTAACATTAGAAATTGTTTTCAAAATACACAAGAGAAGATCGATTTTTTGCAACTTGAATCTCAATTCCAATGATATGAACTACATGAATTACAAAAGAAGAATTTTAACTTGTTTGGAACAAAATTTTGTTTGAGTCTATTCATTAGTCATAGAATGATCATAGTAATGAAGTGATTTCAAAAGAAAATTTGGATGCAACGGAAAGTAATGTCAAAGGAGGGTATGCAAGAGTGTGAAACATAAAGTTCCCAAAAACTTTAGAAGATCGTGGGAATAAATTTTACACAATAAAAGCATAATTGGTTTGAGATATAATAAGGATGTTTTGGATGATTTTTCTAAACCTATAAAATTTCTTATTGTTGGATATATGAATGATGTTTTTCCAGAAAAAATTGATCTATGCCAACATTGTGATAGATTTGGAAATGTGGAATATCGATGTTATGATTTTCACTTGTGTGAGGATTGTGGAAATCACAATCACCATTCAAACATATGTTCTAGAAATAAGACTGTTTCAAGGGAGAAACTAAATTTTGGATAGATTACTTCTTTGGATTGGTCTAGAACAACCAAGAATTTTTATAGGTCATAGCATAGGATACGTTCGAGAGTATTGACCAACCTTGCAGTAATGAAGACTAATTCATATTCCCACCCTATATCAGACAAGGGGGGAATTGATGGAATTGATGATCTTCTAAATGTTCAAATATTTTTCAAGCAAGCATGAGACAAAGATCACAATTTTTCTGTTAAATTCTAGAATGAGCTCAGATTCAAAGTTGTAGACAACATTGTTGCATGCTTTTGGCATGATGAGATATGTGAAGGAGCACTTCCACTAGCAGAAGACTTCAACTTCTAGCTAGATTTAGAATTTTTCAAGTAACTACATTGATGGTTCCAGAGTTGACATTTTTTATTGAGCTGAGAACTTCTATGAAGGTTCCATGCGTAGTTGAGACCTTGATTTCTCACACACTTTTGGTATCATTTGTGGTTTTCTCTTAAAATTTCCATCCTTGGTTTGTATTCATCATTTGAAAACAATTTTTGAGAGACATTCAACACTTGGCTTAGATGCATTTTTGCATTTTTAGCTCTCATTCTTGGGATTTGATACATCCCATCAGATTAAGGGGGGAATGTTAGACACCTAATTCTTGGGATTAAGTTTGTGTTATGATGAATACTTATTGGAGTCCAAGAAAATTAGGAAACATAATCAATGGTTTACCTATTGTATTAATATGTAAACTATGTACATCATTCTTTGAGATTATCATCAATAATACAGTTAAGTTTGTTTCCAATTTTGTTGTCACTTACACACGTTGAAAATAAAAGGAATTAATTATAAAAAAAAGGTCATTTAAATTAGTAAAATTATATATATATATATATATATATATATATATAGAGAGAGAGAGAGAGAGAGAGAGAGAGAGAGAGAGAGAGAGAGAGAGAGAGAGAACAAAAGTTGATATTGAAATATTTTATTTATCACAAACATTTCAATATTTTTAAAATTATTATGTGTCAACTCCTAACTCCATACTAAGCTTTGAATAAATTACCCATCAACCTCGTACTTATTTGTAAAAATGAGAATTTTTTTTCAATTACTTATATCTTAAGAAAAAATTATTTTATTGAAATGAAAAATGAAATCATTTGTATATTTTAAAAGAAATATATATTGTTAATATTTTTATTTTTAATATCACATGTCGACCACATATTGAATACAAAATTAATTGTCAATAATTATAAATAATTATTGTGGGGCTGGAGTGGGAGGGTTTATTTTCAACCCCAATGGAAAAATTGAAATCGAGTACAGTTGGGGGTTGGTCAATTGTGAAAATAATGCAATAGAGGCATATGGATTATTTCAAGGGAACCTTTTTCCCAAAGAAGAAAACATCAAAGATTTGGTGGTGTTGGGAGATTCACAGTTGGCTATCCATCACCTTGTTCTTGAATCTTTGCCTAATGATTGCAAGTTGTGAAGCAATATTAATCGAATTAGGAATTTGAGCCTAGCCTTCTATACTATTAGCTTCTTTCATGTGTTGAGAATGAAAATGTTTTCTACAGATGATCTTGCCAATAAAGGCGTAAACTTGGACACATGATGATCCGAACTGATGTAGGAACACAATAAAATACATAAATAAAAATAAACATAGAGATGCATCAGGAATAAAACTTCATTTCATTAGTATCAAATAGCTGAAATATGCTTATAGACAGAATGGAAATAAACTAGCCCAGGCGATGGTAGCTTATCTCTGATAAGAAATGTGGTAGCTACATGCCTCTTAATTGTGCTAAAATGAGGCTCAAAGGCATATTTATTATTAAGAAACAATAAACCTAACCATAGGATATGAATCACCAAATTTGTGGGACCTGTTGGGGTAAATTGGTACATCAACCTCCCGGGGTCGTAACTTTGGCATATGATCTCTGTTTTACATGCCCAATACCTCGTTAGAAATATCTATTTGCGGACTACCACCTTAGACTACAAAAATTATCAAAAGAATTATTTTTTTACGTTTTCCAAAAAAAAAAAAACGTTATTTAGGGCCTCAAAAAAATTCTCGAAGTTCAGGACCCAAAAAAATGCAAAAAATAGTAAATTGTGTTGAAATTAAGGAAACTAAAAAACTAAACGAAACAATGGTAGGGGTACAAGTGGAATATGCGGGTGGACACCAATATCCACCTATATCACATGAGTCATGATGAGAAATGGTATTCCTTCCCTCGCAACTATTCCTTAACAATGGGCCTACTAATATGTGTCTACAAGTCTTTTGGAGAATATATGTCTGAAAATGTTTTGTGCCATTTATGATAGTAAAATGGATGACACATATTGAAAATAATGTCGTGAGGTTACAAGTATACATATCCTCAAAGGATTTTAATTGTACTTGCCTATTGTACAAACTATGATCTAAGTGTGGATTTTGATTTAACATGATATTCTAATTAAAGTTAAAAAATTTAACCATTAAATTTTATTAGGTGGATGGTAGAGATTTAACCTCAACAAAATTTCCACAAAACATTTTTATTAGTGAGGTATAAAGGGTTGAGATTTATATCACACCCTAATCTTGGTAGTTATGTCATTTTTTCTTTTCAATTCAATAAAAAAAAATTCATGTCCACATGTGTCATATTCAATTTCCATTCAGTTTCAAAACTAAAAAAAATAAGGGAGTTTTGGAAGAAAAAAAACATAAGTCACAGAAACTCTGAGAATTATGGAAAGAAACAGAATTTATATGCAACAGTTCCTTCTACTTAAATGGATGGTTTGATTATAGTTATTATTTCGTGTGTAAGCATTATATTTTTAATGTAGAGATATTTTAGGGTTGATCACGCTATTCAAGGATAGGAGACTAAAATAATCAATGTTAGTGGATATAATAGATCCAAGATGGTATTTTCCAGTTGGTGATGGATTGGGTAAATCTCATTAGCTCCATCTATATCTTTTATTTTTTATTTTCTAGAAATCCCAGTTTTTTAATTATTTATTCAGATCATATTTTTAGGAGAATAATTTATTGGTGCTAGTGTTAGGTTTCTGCATTCTTTAAAATGGATGTTGAAGAGCCATATATCACTCAAGTTTCCAATCCTAATGATGAACTATGTAGTTTTGAGACTCCCAAAGAAATTTGTAGAATTGACATAGCAACAAAAAATTATTTCAACAGATTTTGGAATTGGTATTTCATTTTGAGGGCTCTTAACCATTTTAAATCGAATAAAAAAACGATGGTAAAAGTGGTTTCAATACACAGCAATACCTTCACGGATTTATATGGTTGTGCGAATTACACCTTTCTCAAATTATTTTACTTTCAATTACTTTATTGAACTATGACTAGTAAGGTGTCAATAAAGTATGAGGAAGATGTTGTAACAAATAAGCATAATGTTACATTAAAAAATTAATAAAATAAAATTTAAATAATTATCTACATATGTATGAAAAAAAATTAAAATTCAAAAATTAAACCAATCTAGATCCATATTAAACTTGGATCTATTAAATCCTTGGGATCAAATTTCTTAATGTGTAATGTTTAAAAATGATTGAAAACATGAACATTTAAATGATTAAAAAATTAAAAAATAAATAAATTTGATTGGATAGATGTCATTTAAATTGTGAATTGGGGTTATCTTGGAAAAACCATCCACTCCCCCAAGGTTTAAATCTCTGCTAATGACATGATGAACTTTGATGGCTAGATGATTATTGTTGAAATGTCTTTGAATCTAAGAAAAGCATTTTTAAGTGAGTATAATTATGGGTTAGCCTATTACTAACAACCTCACTCTTGCCTTTGGGATGAGAGGTAGGTATATTTTGTAGAAATTACTCTGTATATTCTAAATTTCTCATGAAATTTTATAAATCACAAGAATAGAAGCTACTCTACCGATCTGCAGAAGCGAATTCATGATCGAGAACACATATCATTAACATGCAAGAATAAAAATTACACATGCATAGAGATTTATCTAGGGGAAATAAACTTCTCAAAACCCCTTACTATCTGTATTACATTAATCAAAGAATAGAGATGAAATACAATGCTTTCTCAAGCCTTAACATAACCTGGAAGTGTATAGTCTATCTCTCTACCTAACTGACTAAACCTAGCCAATATTTGGCCAAATTTTCAAGCCTCCAAGCTCCTATTTCCTTGCGTTAGTAATTGATGAATTAGTCCCTATTTTTTAGGTAAATTCCTCAATTGGATTTCACAATTCTTGTAGGCCCATTCTTTGACTACATGCACCACTTGTCTATATGGAACTAGTATACAAATGATAATACACTGCCTTGGAATCTCCATCTCAACTGAGTAACTCAAATTCTCTACATTTTTCAATTATTTTGGGTTGATTGATCATTTAACTAGATGAAAACTGATTGTGATTGAAGTTACACTGTATAACTTGACCTTCCACTAGTTTCTCCAATAGTTGGAACTAGTTTAACTAGCAATAAGTCAACTTATTTGAAATAGATTGCTACAAAATAGAAATCAATCATACTGAATTGAACTCAAGATTCCTCAACTCAAATTTACTGAGTTAACTGAGTGAAAATTGCCATGTCACCTCAGTTAACTACCTCCAATATTCTGTTGATGTGGAAATTCAAAGTTTCTCTAGTTTAACCAAGGAAAGATCAAACTTAGATTTTCTTGTTGCATTTTCAATAGATTTCTATTCTAATTTAACTTGGACGTAAACTTATATATATATATATATATATATATATATATAGAGAGAGAGAGAGAGAGAGAGAGAGAGAGAGAGAGAGAGAGAGATTATCAACCACATAAACATCAATGTCATGTATCAACTCCAAAATTAAGAATTCAAGGAATTACACATCTCTCTTATGCCTATTGGTAGAAGAAGCAGGGAAAATTTTAACGATGGAAATTTATCTTAAAGTTTAGAAACCTTTGTGAATTGCACTAGTTTGTAATATCCAAAGTCTAAAATATTTGCCGATATCCTTATAGGAATATTAAAATTTGAAATTATTTTATATAGAGTCTCCATAAAATTTTGGTGAATCATTTTTAGAAAAAATGGAAATTGGCTATTTGTTTTTTGGAAATCATGGAATATTAGCCCACTTGCGAATATTATCCCCTAAAATTTTCCTTGAGAATAACAACTATTACTTTCAATTATGTATATTTCGATATAAAATTATTTTAGTAAGGTGGACTTTGAAATATTTTTTTTATTGAATTATTTTGTGTTTATATATATATATATATATACCACTAGTATTGAACATGGTATGAACTACACATTTCCATCATGTTGGTTTGTGAAAAGAAGCCGTACAAAGCACCTTTAGGAACTATATGACAATTATATGGGGAGGAGCAAACCCCCCATTAGGAACTGGGGTCTGAACACAACTAATCATGTAAAGACTATAACACATGCCCAACATTCTCCCACCTATTTTTTCTTTACATATAGGTGGAAATAGGAGCACATTTTCAAAAATATAGTGAAATAATTCCCATTGTTTCTCTATCACAAGAGAACTTATTGCTCACAAATTTTGTTAATGAGTTTACAACATTCTTCAAAGTTTCCACCTTTACCAATATCTTCTTCTTCTCTTTAACCATATCGCTCATAAAGTGGTATTGAACATAAATATGCTTTGTCTTTGAATGATAAGTACTATTATTTTTTAGAACACTTGCACTTTGAATATCGGAATCTATCCTTACAACTTGTTGTACCAAGACAATACTTGAACACAATATTTGTAACCAAACTGCTTCCTTTCTTTCATGAGTTGACAATGCCACTATAATTTGTCTCTTTCTCATACAACTAATTGCTTCTCCAAATAGGTTAAACACATGACCTATTGGTATTATGAAAAATGTGATTTCCTTAATAGCAACATAATTGATAAGTTTTCCTTGATGAAAACCTACTTTATCATGATGATAATAGGATGAACCTATTTGAGGAGTTGTCTTTGATGGAAACCTACCTGATGAAGAATTCAACATAATGATAACAAGATGAGTCTACAAGATAGTACTCATGTGACAGAGAGTTTGAAAAAAGGCATAGAAGTTTAGAGACAAAGCAATAATGAAGGTGATTTTTTGAGAAGTACACATGGGTTCTGTAAAATAAAGTCACGTACATATGCGATTATGGAGAGGAGAAAGCGTGTATAGTTTCTGCACCCATTAGAGTTCATTTGAGGTCTAATATGGGCCCCCTAAGAAAAATGTACAACCAATATAAAATTTATCAGAACCAAGAGGAGTCAAGATGATGATGTAAACAATGGGGGATAATTCACCATTTTTGGGGTAAAAAAAGTAAAAATATTAAAATATAATAAAATAATAAAACTACTTTTTCAACTTGTATTTTCAAATTATATCCCCAAGGTTTTACTCAAATTTCAAGCGGGAGTAATCGTTGAATGAAAAATTTAATTCATCATACAATGAGTACCAATTTCACATACTTTTTATGGACCTTTCTACACAAAAAAATGAGAAATACATGAAAAAACATGACTGCAGTCACTTTTTTCATGTATTTCTCATTTTTCATGTAGTAGGGTCCATTGAAGTATGCGACATGGGTACTCCTTGGATGAGGAATCAAATTCTGCATCTAATGAGTGTTCCTGCTCAAACTTTGAGTAAACCCATAGGGAGATAAGTTGAAAATATGAGTTGAAAAAGTAGTTTTTTCTTTTTTCCCTCTAAAATTTGATGATGTAATATAGAATTAATTGATTATTTCCGTTATTATTTTATAATTTCCTTATGAGGTCCATTTTAGACTTCAGAATTCCACTAATGATGGTATCCTAAATACCAAGGTTCTTTATCATGGTATTGGCCCACAATATTGAGCATGGCAATGATTAGTTGATCCTGTCAAAGAATACCATTGACATTAGTATGGTCTTGACCCATGGTATTGCATATGTCCTAAGCTATATAAGGAGATGGAGATAAAAAAGTTTAGTTTGCATGATATGGGTTCCTGATGAACTATTTGATCTGAAATAATTTTTCACTTGAAAGTATGATGAAGGATCAGATCTAATAGATCTGAAATGACTATACATTGGTAATCTGCTTATGGGTTGGTTTAATCTATGATGACTATGTTTTGATGTGTGTTTATTACCTTATATGCTGAGATATGGTTTTGTCTAAAGTTTTTTTGTGCAGTGAAGGTACGATTCAATATTTACAAATTTGTATGTAAGTTTGATTCAGTAAAGGCGCGTACATACACAGATCATCTTCTAAGTAGTAGTGTATCGATTAAGTTGTATGGACAGATATGTACGCAGATATGATTCCTAAAAGGTGTGTATACACGTGGAAGTGTTTTGTAGAAAGCGCATATATATGCGAGGGTTTATGAATTATGAGCTGAATATGATGTCTGATAAGTCTAATCAGTCTTATTGTCTTTTTTGTTGTCTCCTAATTAAGTCCTTCATGATGATTTGGGTTTAGCAATGATGATTGAAGTTGAGTTGATTGTGGATTGATATGTTGAATACTAATGATGTTGCTATATGTATGTGGTTCAGAGTGTTAATTTTTTCAACTAAGGTCAAATTCCACATTAGAAAAATCAGATTATTAAGATAATAATTTACTTAGATTCCTCTTTTCGAGAGGATCAAAATTGACCTATAGATTTCCCCAATCAGTTAATCGAAACTTAAGTTATGAATTAATTTATTATTTTATGCGTTGGCCTAACTGCATGTTGATCCAGTCAAAGCCCCAGGCCGTCACTCACAAAGTTATAAATAGAAGGAACCTCAAGTTCATTTATACACATTCTCTCAGGAGATCTCCTCCATGTTATCTTCACTTTTGGTCGTATTTTTTGTTTCTGGCTCACACATGTACGTCGGCAAGAGCTCGCACAAAAGGTAGGGATCACAGAAGTGATCATGCATTAGATCTGGGTGATCTGAAGCAAAGACGAGGGTAGAAAAGGCTAAGATAGTGGCCCTGCTGAGAAGAGCCATGGAAAGGGTGTGTTGTGCACGCGGCCAAGGAGTCAAAGCCACTAGCACAGGTTCTTAAGGGCATGAACAAAGCCCTGAAGTCAAATCAGGTTGATCTAAAGCAAATCCGTAGGCATAAAGAGTTGTTCTGAATGTGGGTCATAGAGTTCTTTCAATTTTGTCAAGGCTTCATAGGAATTTTAAAATGGTGTAATATGGTGACTCACCTCTTCAATTACAGATGTTGTAATAAAGGAACAAGCCTTTCTATTTTTGTTGTCCCAAATGGCGATCTCATTTTCTGTTGTAGGCTTTGCAACTGGATTTTATATGTCTCCTTCACAAATTCCTTTCCACAACTCATTAAAAATGAGTGTGTGTTAAATATTCCTTGAACATTCAGGATAGTTATCTTTTCCTGAGAGAACGACTCCCACAACGGATATGAGTGAATGATTTTTTTTAAAAAAGAGCTTTGATGCCTCTGCGAAAAAATATTTCTTGTGATAAAAGAGAATTCTACAAAAAAAAAATATTTTTTGTAAAAAAATTTGGTTAAAAAAATAGAGGTAATATTTGGTGGACGTATTATATGGGGGGGTTAATATCCAGGGGATTTGAATATGGATGGATTTGACATCTCGAGGAGGTCGACACGGGGAGGGGTTGGACTAGCAGAGGTAGACTTGAGGAGGGGTTGAACTGGGGAGGTTGACTTGGGGAGGTACGAGTGGAGAGGATGGTGGAGGTGGAGTCGGCGAGAGGTGGAGCCAACAGAGGAGTATGTCCTGAGGTGGAGAGGTTGGTGAAGGAGTGTGGAGGGTCATCAAGGGATGACCAAGAGGGGAGGGATGCCGAAGGAGTGTGTAGGGTCGTTGGGTGAGGGATGAGGGGATGAGAGTTAGAGGAGAAGCTCGAGGCTGAGGAGGACCGTTTCAACGTCAGTGGATTGGGAACTTCCAATGAATGGAAGTATCTTCAAGTGATGAAGATTTAATAACTTAGACACGAGACTATATCAAGGAGCACAACCGAGAAATGAGGCTTGAGAAGCATTGGTTTTTTTCATGTACAGTTTATCCCAGTCATGGGGTTGAATTTGTGTATAATGGTTGAAACATATTCTGGTTTTTCCGTTCCAAATGTCGTAAGAATTTCAAAATTAATTGTAACCCTCGAAAGGTGAAGTTGAACAAAGCATACATAAAGCTACATGGAAAAGAGTTTACTAAGGACACAATGCTTGAGTTCGAGAAAAGAAGAAATAGGCCTGAGAGATCCGATAGAAATGTTGTTCAAAATACCTTGAAGGCAATAAAGAAGATTGAGGAAGTTCGTATTAGCAGGGAGGCACTGTGGGAGGCACGGTTTTGGTGAAAAGTGGAGGGAGGCTGACATAACATGGAGGGAGGCAGGAAGAGGGTGAAGTGTCGAGAGAATTTTGGCATTATGGATGTGTGATGACAGAAGGAAGGGGTGGAGAGCGCCATCGGAGGGAGGTGTCGAGGATTTTCATTAGGGGAATTTTGAGGACTAAAATGGGCCTCCTAAGGAAATTATTAAATAATAGTGGAAATAATAAAATAATATTTGATTACATCGTCAAATTTTAGAGGGAAAAAAAGAAAAAAACTACTTTTTCAACTCATATTTTCAACTTATCTCCCAATTTTTTTACTCAAATTTCGAGTGGGAGTACTTTTTGGATGAAAAATTTAATTCCTCATCTAAGGAGTACCCATGTTGCATACTATCGATGGATCCTGCTACACAAAAAATGAGAAATACATTAAAAACGTGATTACAATCAAGTTGTTTCATGTATTTCTTATTTTTCGTGTAGCAGGGTCTATCAAAAGTATGCAGCATGGGTACTTGTTCGATGAGAAATTAAATTTTTCATCGAACCTCCTGATCGAAATTTGAGTAAAAACTTTGGGGGATAAGTTGAAAATACGAGTTGAAAAAGTAGTTTTATTATTTTATTATTTTTTAATATTTTTTCTTTTTTACTTAAAAAATGGTGAATCATCCCACATGGTTGACATCATCATATTGAATCCTATTGCTTCTTATAAATTTTATTTTCGTTGTACATTTTCCTTAGGAGGCCCATTTTATACCTCAAAATTCCCCTAATGATTATAGATAAGGAGCAGTAGAATTTGCAGTGACAATTCTACTAGGTGTAGGCAGAGAGACAAGTCTACAAGGAGAAAGAAGGAGTTATAAGGGAAAGAATGGTGGGAATACAATTGACTCTGATACCATGTCAAGTCAGGAGGTAACTCCACCAAAATACAGAATGAATTGATTAAGGATAGCTATGAATATATACATGGAGGTGAGACTCTTGGGATTCATTTCCTAGTGTCTCTTTAACTTCCTTATTTTCTATTTACATTAATGTACAGTTTCTCCCAATCCCTTAGGATTAGCTATCAACAAGTTTGCTACAACTAGTGTTAGTGTATTTATGTTCTCATATTCAATTTCCTTCATGTAGAAGTATTGGTATGGTTTTACTAGGTTTATGTTACTTTTTTTTTGCATCGTAAATATATATACTCATGGATCATTGTAATCTTGTTGTTGAAAAATTTGATGAAGATCTAAGAAGAATAATTTTCCACAGGTTTTTCCCGTAATGATTTTTTCCCTAGTCTTGGTCCAATCCTGGTGTCTCTATGTGTTTATGCTTCTCTTCCTTTGATCTTTTATTTTTTGTTGCTTAGATGATGATGATGGTGGTGTTGTTATTTCTATATAGTTATATATTATGATGGTTAATAATACAGATTTGTACGTTGGAAAAGTTATTTGGGGTGAATGGAACATGTTAAATATGAAATGTATATATCAAAGTAAAGAAAAATGTTGCTTTATGAAAAATTAACATGGCATCAAAGTTGGTTGAAGAAAATCCATGAAGATCACCCTAAGGAGACACTTCTACGGAAGCAAGCAGAGGATTTTGGAGACCTACAAGAATTCTAGGGTATGAAGAAAACCCTAGGAATTTAGTGGATAGGTGTATGAGAGAAAAATTGGTTTATGGTAAAATATTAAGATATGAAACCCTTGCATGGTCTATGAGGATATTCTCAAGTACTTGGGATCGATTTGATAGTTGACATGGTTATTGATCAAGTTGTTGATTGAAGGAAACACTATTTTATGATCTATGGCTGGCTCTTCAAGGTTGTCTCGAGAGGGAAAGGATCATCTCTCATTAAAGATAAGTATTCCTTGACCTATAACCCTTACTCTTATGGATCTGATTTATATGATTATTGTTTTTAATCGTTACTTCTTGCATGAATATTTGAGCACTTGGATATATCTAACATCTATGATGAGATGTGATGAGTGGATCCCTTTTAAGGATCTTTGGAAATGCAGGAAAGATGGCCATACCAGGAAATGAAGGAAAGTTGGCTAGATTTGGAAATCCAGTTAGATCTCGAAAAAGGAAAGATGGCTAGATATGAAAAACGTAAAGAGGCACTTGAGCACTAAAATTTGCCTATGTGAAGGTGCATAGGTAATACCACAAGGCATCCATGGTATATTATTTTAATGTTATGATTCAGCTACAACATTGGATGGCTAGGTAAACCCTTCGGTACATTGAGAATGTATACCTCTTAGATGGATCATGCATGCATATGAATGATTGGAATTTATGTTTGCTATGATGAAATGGTGCACTTGGTATTGAATGGTTTGATGATCTGCTTGATTCTACAAAGATTAATTGATGTGATTTCCGATCTTAAATATAGTGGCATAACCTAATGTGTGTCTAACATCTATTTTTTTGAGTTCCTGATTCTGACTTTAGTGGATGGTACTCTTGACTCTTGACATACATAATATTGGTTGGATATTCTATAGAAGGTTACCTCATTTATATGATATAGACAATGCTTGTGATAAGCATGATTAAATTTCATGGAAAAGAGTGATTGCACCTTGTTGGTTTATCGATTAACGTAACCGAATCCTATTGATTATGATATGCATGGTATTGGAAACTGTGATGATAAAGGCATATTTATAAGATTGATGTTACAAATATTTGACTATATGTGGTTATAACATGTGGTGAAATTAAATGCTATAACTTAATGTATTTTTATTAGGATCATAATATCGTGTTGTCACATCATCCTGTTGTCCTCATATTTCAATTCCAGCCCTCGATGAAATATTGATGACATGATATTGATGATCATCATAGATATGTATTTATGATCTAATATATTTTATATTTCATGATTCTTGTAAAGATAGGTTGATGACATGAATGAAGTGTATTCTCATTCAGAGGGATAATCACTCTCCTTAAATATTCTTACTCATGTTGCTATTGAAATATGATTTGTGAGTGTTTAACATTTTTGATATACAACAGAGTTTTGAGCCTCATTCATGCAAAGGAAGGCTCATAGATGTGACTATGCCTGAGAAACAAAAAATTGAAGTTCTGTACAATGAAATTTGTTTATACTCTGAATCCATGGATCTTTTATTTGTCTTGTCATTTTGAACTGATTTCTGTAATTGCTAGAATTGAGCATGAAATCAGATGGTCACTTGGAAGATGTCAGTTTTGTAGATGTATTGCATATGCCAGTAAGATCTGTCAGCTGCAAAATTTCGTATGTTTGAACTGAACTTGTGTCTGCAGGTGACCGAGACATTCATATAGATATGTCATGGTGTTTGAGGATTTTGCATCATGTTTTGGCTTATTGATATTGATAAACTATGTTTGGTACTGTTGACATGATGCTTAATGATTGACACATGTCTATATTTATAGATATTACCATGATTTCACATTTGGATCTGACACGATTTGATATGGTGATGTTTGATTTTCCTAGATGACTATGTTATGTGGACACAGTGTACTTCAGTGTTGTATGTGAGTATACATACATATGGTTCTCTACTGGCCTCCTTGTTCCTAGTAAAATGGTTGTTGTGACTTAGTATGAACATGCATGAATTGACCATGATGTGTATGCAATTACATCTAATGATGGAAATGGCTTGTAATTACAGGATTAAAATGATAGACTTGATAACTTAACATGAAATGAGTTCAAGACTTGATATGTGTGCTACATGTCTCTGGTTGAAAGAAATGGTACTATGAAATCAATGTATTTGATAATAGTTTTGACTAGCTTCTAAACTTGGATGGGATAATTTCGATAACACAAAATTGATTTGTGTAAGGCTGGATATGTTGGTATGATAAGGCCTTGGGCTCATAGAGATTTTTTCATGATGCAAACTCCTCGATCCAAATTTGTTTATATCTGACCATTATCCGATGAGGTCAAGATAATGAGTTCCAAGGTATGGCCTTAATTTTTTATTATGGATTTGATTATACATACTGATAGTCTATCCTTGACAGGTGATGAGCCTCTAAAAATATAAGTAAGAGGGAGATGAATTTTGAATATTGTAATAATGTATCATGGCATGATGAATTTATTTCTAGAATTTGAGAAAGAAATTCCATATAGAAATATTGTTGAAATGTCTTTGTGTAATGTAAATCCTTGGATACTCTGATTTAAAGTTCAAATGTTGATTAAACGTGAAATGGAATCTGTTATTTGGTTGAAGAATTGATGTTATGTTTTGAAAATTTATTCATATATGATGTGTATATAACATGAATAAATTCGTGATTGAGTTTCTTACTCATAATTTTCACCAAACATCTTTTTGTTCTGTTCTTAAAGGTTGAGATACTTCTCCCATGATATGTAGTTGCATGAATGAACTAATGATGTTTTGGATTAGTATTGATGAGAAAATTTGGATGTTTCCTTAGTATGATATTTTCCATGGCAGTATCATGGATGAGAGAGATCCATGCCACGTAGTGAGGTTTGGTACTGATGCGGCTAGCATGAGGCTAGCTATGAGGCATGTTGTAGAATCTCCTTAGAGAGTTGATCAAGCATGAGCGAGGGATAGAAGACATGGATACACGATGATGACAAAGAATCTAAAATACTTATAAATTTGGGACTATGATTTCTCACATTTGGGATAGTGTAGCTATTTGAGATGAGTTGAGGCTTGTGGTCACCCACCTCTGTGAGAGAGGAGAATGATTATAGTGTCCATGTGACCTCCATGAGAGGGAGGGATTATTATAGTATCCTAACGTGTGTTTGACACCTTCATGAGAGGGATGATAGGTACATGTTATCTTGTGTTGAGTATCACGATTTCGTGAGTTTTGCGATACACGTATGTTCTAACATAACACTATATTTGGTGTCCTGTGGGTACGGGAGATCATACGAATACCATATGAGAGCAACGTTGATCGAGGAAACTGAGGCCAAATATTTTTCTGTGTTGAGCTCCCGGAAAGAGAGAACTTGAGATAGAGGGCTCACGAGGGTCGAGGGATAATTTTTCCAATAGAGGCGTATTACTGTGTGTTACCCATGGTTGAGAATGTTTCTCCCATGTCGCGCATAGGGTCGTAGAATGTTACTTCCATATTTGGTCTGTGCTTTGAGGTATACCCTGGTCGGCATCATACACACACGAAGGCGCTAGCTTGTCGAGATTACCATTCCTCTCCATCGAGGTTGAGAGTGTAATTGAGGTGCTTCAACGAGTGGATTATGATGCGAGGTGTTCTACCACATGAATATTCAAGTTCATCGATGGGAATATTGGTAGGCGATAGGATGAGTTGCGATAACTCTATGCGATTTTGGAGTTGAGAGTGCACTCCCGTATGTAACCTTGGGAGTCAGAGATAGGCTCCCTTGCGTGATTGGATATACTATTGCTGAGATATTGGGTTATATAGGTATAGATCCCCCATGAGATTACGGGTCGAGATGCGCTTCCCGATGCGGTTCTACGTTGAGATGCACTCCCTATTGATATGCTCTTTGTTGATGATATTCCGCATAGTAGGCGGCAGTAGCAGGTAAATCCCCTCTGCAGACGAGCTTGATCCCTCTAGCCCTACGGTGGGTCTAGTAGCTAGGGAACAAGATAATCCTTCGATTCCTGGTTTATGAATGAAATTGAGCTAGGATATATGACCTACCTTTGTTCAACACTCTTGTCATGGCTTGTGGTGGCGAGTCTCCCGGTCTTCAGCCCTTCACACGTCACGATTCTTCGCGCTATCATAGCGCTGCACTGAGGATCGGGAGAAATGACAACATACAAAAACTATACTTGCATTCATAACTATCTAATTGGTCGAGGAGGAATAAAATGCATTTCATAGAATTAAACATATCCAAACTGAAAAAGCGAGGGAACCAAAAGGTCGAGTGATGTGATTAATAAATAGAGAGAGAGAAGTTTACAACCCGGAAGAACGCCTGCACATTGCGACCTCCTTCGATGGGTACTAGTTAAAATGCATCTCAAGCATTAGTCGGGGATAGGACTTGGCGATACGATGAGCCCTAAAGCTCTCTCATCAGCAATCGATTCCTCTCTTGCTCTATCTCACCCGAGATATAGTAAGGATTGTTCATCTGAGATGGAAACTATCGTGAGAAGGATGTATTTGACATGTGGATTTCTAACCACGAATAGGGAAATTATGCGCAAACGAATCTTAAGAAAAATAAAAAAAATAGCAAGAGCATAAAACATAAAACGAGATATATACACATAGATTTTCCCCTGGATCCCAAATCGGGACGACTCAGCTTCACCAGCATCGCCAATGCTCCTTCCCCGGGTTTGACATAAACACCTTTCAATTCTCGACTTTGCATGTGCAATGTACTGGTCTAGTAAAGAACATTTCCGTACATCGGTCTACCCACTGCACTTGCATATGGAACACGAGACATATCACTCCTCTTCTTCTTGTGTCTTGAGACCTTTGCTTCAGCAAACAACTTTACACCTATAGGAATCAGCAACATTCACTCGGTTTACTATCCGCATATTGAACCTCTATTGCAATATAGTCTTGACATACTTCCCTTTGGTTTAACAAGAGCTTCCTCTTTACACCCGTCTCTTAATTTCCATGCCCAAAATATAGTTTGTGACTTACAGATCCTTCATGTCGAATTTGGAGAACAATTGGGTCTTCAAATCTTGGATAATTCTTTATCATTTCCAATCAACAACATATCATCCACATACAAGACCAAATAAATAACACTAGGTCACCAATTAATTTAAAATAAACACGGTGATCCTCCTTGCTTTTGGTGAAGCCAAGTCCCCGTATATAGGTATCAAATTTATGATACCACATTCTTGGTGACTACTTTTAACATACGGACTTCTTCAACACCGCATACCAGTTCTTTCTTCCCCTTCACCATAAATCCTTTCAGGTTGCTTCATGTAGATCTCCTCTTCTGGATCCTGCATGAAGAAACTTTGTCTTCACATCCATCTATTCTACCTCAAAATCAAATGCACAGAAAACGAGATAAAAGTAATCTAATAGAAGTAACTTTGGCAACGGAGAAAAAATATCACCAAAATCAATTCTAGATGCTGGGAATAACCTTTTGCTACCAAGCCGAGCTTTTTATTTCTCCACCTTGCCTTCTACATTCATCTTCTTCTTAAACACCCATTTTCTCCCAATGGGCTTCCTTCCGTGCAGAAACTCCACCGAATCCCATGCCTAGTTTTTTATGCAAGGATGCCATTTCATCAACCATGGCCTCCTTCACAGCAGTTTTCCATCCTACGAATCTATGCCTCCTCTAGACGGTTCTAGGATCATCATCGGTTATAGTTAAAGACAAAAACCTAAACAGAAAGCGGATGGACTATACCCTTCTTCTGGTTGCCTTCTTTCTTCGAAACTGATCTTCTCACAACTAGAGTTTGTGGATCTTCCTCTTCTTAGTCTTCTTCTTTTGTGAGAGTCCGATTCATCCTCCTTTAGCTCAAAACTCTATCTTCTCAGCTCCTTTGGTAGGAATTCATGTTTAACAACATCTTTCACCTCTCTAAACACCACATCTCGGTACATACACAACCTTCCTTGTTTTCCAGGGTTCCAAAGCTTGTAGCCCTTTAAACCATCCTTATACCCAATAAAGATGCACTTTTCATATTTATTATACAACTTGGTCCTTTAATCCTTTGGAACATGTACATATGCATCACACCCAAATACCCCTTGGATCGTGAAAAAGAGGGTTTCTTACGATCCATACCTCATGTGAGTCTTATCCTCCAACGCATTGAAGGTGATCTGTAACTAAAGTAGCATGCGGTCTCAGCGCCTGCGCCGAAATTCTTTGCCTAACCCGGTACCATGAGCATGCTTCTTGCCTTTTCCATCGGCGTTCATGTTCATTCTTTTTTGCAACTCCCGTTTTTCGCTGAGGTGTGTATGGATTAGTCTTGCAACGGGTGTTGAGTCATAAAAAAGGTGTCTTTTGAACACCTAATTAGGCTACATTAATTATCAATCCGGAGCAACTTTTTATTTCAAGGGTGTGCTCGTGCTTTGAGGCTACACAATTAAGTAAGAGTAATGCTATGAATATGTAGTACATAATGTTAAATCCAAAGTAAATAAACGGATTCTGCTTGTAAATTAATATAATTACAGTGACATAAATGGAAATGCTGCTTAGAAAATCCTAACTACATCGATCTACAAACCATCGATCGGTGGATACGGTGATGTTATGACTCCTTACCTTAGAAAATCGATGCTGAGCGAAATCACCTTTGAGGCAGAGATAACCAGTGCGGGAACTTGGGCAGGTAACCCGGTGTTCTCCTACTGATTGGTGATGTTGTTCTTAAAGCAATAGAGGCATGAAATCAGACTCGAACTGCTTCGTTTGATAAAGATAACTCGAAAGGAACTGCAAAGGCTAAGGAAAGGAACAACAACTTGTAAAATTCTTACCTTTGAAATCTGACTACTAAATCGGGGAAATAAAGAATAAAGCGAGAAATGGAACAACAACATGAATTGAACAACAATAAATTATAATTCTAAGTGACTAATCTCTAGACTCCAATCCTATCAACAACCAACACTACACAACAATCAATTATAACAAATCATGAGACCAATAGAACATAAACTAGGGACCGAATATAGAAACGGCCAAAAGCTTTTATAATGATAGCAAGATAAATGAGACGAGTGAATGTGTTCTCTATGCAAAAGGATAAGAAATAGCAATGAAATTACGTTAATGAATTTAACGTAGTGGAATCCTGGCGACGATCAATCAACTCACGTAATCGAAATAAAAATTGAACACAACTTCACACAATAGTAAGCAAAGAGTAAAAATACAAACGACAGAGTAATTCCACCAAATCCAGGCCCTTAGCACTTTCGGTGAAATATTCTTTGGGCTGCTTGAAAGCAGAGAGATAAACGAAACACGTGTTTGATATTAATCGAACATGAGATTATTACGGAAATTTCTACGTTCTCTCCAAAGGTCGTTAATGAACATAATGTTACGAGAGGGAAATCGTACCGGAATATAAGAAATGTCGACTGGCGGCGACTCTTTTATCACTAAAGGACATTGCTTTGCCTGTCATACCTTCGCCGAACAAGACAAGAATGAGGTGATTTTGAACAACGATCCCTCGGGGATCGAAGGATCTGAGATTTTTCTCCCCTTCATTTAGTTATCATCTTGTTTACTTTGGCTAGGAAAGTGGAAATTTGTCCCCTTGCCTTTTCTTGGCAGTCCGTTCATATCTCCTTGTAGCCGGTGGTGGACGTAGTTCCATGTCGATGGAGCGACGAGTGCATTGATCTCAACCTGCGCCTTTGATACAGCTGTGCTACTTCGTCTAATTCCTATTTTATCAACAAAAAATCAACCTTTAGTCATATTTTTACAATAAACATAAACCTTTCCAATTCTATCATAGTTCTTATAATAAATTACCTTCCCAGAGGTAAAAAGGAGGCTGTCTATAGTAAAAAAGAATGAGAAAGATACATAGTAATTTCATGCCTTTTTCATTGCCCAACATACATTTTGCTTAATCTTTTTCATGTCCTCATGAAAACTATGAGTTCACATGGAGAGCGATCAAAGAATAAGTCGGATAAGGTTTGTCATCAAAGAAAGCCTAAAACCATGCGCGATGCGGCTAATTCCTCAAAAACATGCTCTGTACGTCCTTCGAGAGTTCGTAAATGGCTTTGTGGTCGAAGCGAGGATCACCATGCAATGGGGCTTCGGAACTTGCACCCTAGCCAAAATGGTCCTTCTTTTCCAAAATGAGATGACCATGGGAAACCAAGCTGGTGCGTGGCCTAAGCCCAAAGTTTTTATAATTAAATGGTTCTCTATTTTGCACATTACGATTGGAAATTCTCCCACCGAACCTTCGTACAGTGTATAAAGCTTGGTTTCTATTGGATGAGAAATAATGCATGTCCATTTCAAAATAATTGATTTTTGGAGCCCCAATGTTTGGATGATGCCTTTGTCACAATTAGTACTACTGCCTGGCCCAAAATTAGGGATGGAGATTCAGAGGTTCACTCCTAACCCAAAAATCTAATTCATTTTCATTTTGCCTTTGAAAAGCATTATGAGCTTTAAAAGCCATTTTTAATTGATTTACAACAAAGGAAATAAATGCTGATGTTGGACATCTCCCACAAAGAGGGCTAGGATTTGATTCACAATCATTTTCAAGTATTAGATTATGTAAAAATAAAATTCACACAAAGGCGTTGTACTTTGATCCCATAAAGTTTGCTGGCATGATACAAAGTCA
The DNA here is from genome assembly GCA_034641835.2 of Pinus albicaulis. Classification (NCBI taxonomy): domain Eukaryota; kingdom Viridiplantae; phylum Streptophyta; class Pinopsida; order Pinales; family Pinaceae; genus Pinus; species Pinus albicaulis. The sequence continues at coordinate 522,096,377 of CM076573.1, read as the reverse complement.
TCTATGGTTTTTAGCTCTATAGATTTCCCTTGCCCTATGCGCCTGTAATCTTTAGGTCTGTAAATATCTTTCTAGTAAAAATACAGCATAGTTTTTGCCGGGGCATACGCTAAAGGAACATCGGTGTACGATGAGCGAGAAGGAAGTGTCCATTCGATTGTAGGATAGTTTTAGTGGTTCATTACCTTGTCGGCCTTTTCTTTAGCTCTTAGACACTTTTTCAGCGAGCCCCGACACACTTCATGAATAATCTTCATCATGACTAACGCAACTCTGTAGATGTCTCTTCCTTGGGACGATGTCTTCTTCCAACCAGCTTTTCCTTTCTATTCGGGCATGTGCCAACTCCTCTTGGAGTACGCTGGTGTAAAGATCACTAAAAGTATGTTGACTACTAGCTTGCATGTTTTCACTTGAGGCGAGGTCCCTGCGGGAATAGCTTGTGTTGGAGCAAATCTGTTTTACGTTACTTTGTATCTCCATAATTAGCGCTCGGGTATGGCTTACTGCGCAACTTGAGGGTTCTACTATTGCGGTCTCCTTCTCTCTTTTTGAAAGTCGCTTGGTAGCTATGCTTCTTTTCGTGGCTACGCTTAGAAATTTGTTTCATTCTCATAACCCTAATGGTTTGCTGAAGTTGTTCTACAAGTTTATGAAGCTTCATTTTACGTTCCGCTTGCGAAGCTTTTCAAATCTCAGTTGTTTTCCTCCTCTAGTGGAGCAGTTGTTCCTTTATACGAGACCCATTTGCTCAGCAGGGTGTTGGTCCATATCGGTCGTGCCTGTCCAATTAAGTTCTCTTCGCGGTCGTACGCTTGTTCTTCTTCCACATTGATATGCACCTTGTGGAATTCTTCGAAATCATGCCCTCGAGTGAAACTCATGCAATCTCTTGAGGACTTCCGAAGTTGTAGGATATTACTTCGGTGTTATCTTTTTTTCTTGTTCATGCCTTTCGGAAGCAGGCAACCCTAGCTTCTCTGGGGTTTGTTCGTTTCATCCCGAGAATTTCTTCAACTATCTCTTTTTAAGCTGCCCAGAGTGCTCCTATAACTTATTAATATCAATGTTAAGGTCCAAAGGGCTATGAGGCTGCACATAGTCACTCATAGCTGGCGGAATTTGGAGCGATTGGTCTTCCGTAAAGGGCTTATGGTAGCATTCTCGGGAGGCTACTTTATTTCTCTCTGTCCAGCCATTATAGAGTTGTCTTCATCCTCCTCGCGAATTCGATAGCTTCCTTCTTCCTCATCAAGATATCAAATTTCTCCTTCAATTTCTGCTTCCTCGGTGTTTCCTTCCTACGCAACTGGATTGCTTCTGTTGGTGTGGTGAATTCATTTCTTCTGCTTCTGGTAGCAAATTTCTCCTTCCATTCTCTTCTTCCTCGGTGCACCGAGGCTTGCTCCTCTCAATTGTGGAGGTTGTTCTGTCCTCGCGAGCTTGTGAAATTCCGAGCGAGCTAGCTCTTGTTGCTTTGGAAAGTCTATTTATCATCCCACTACTGCGTTTTAAACGAGAGGTGTACGTGAGTTGATGGATCGGCTATTAAGTCAGCCATTCTCTTCCATTTCGAGGCGAGTATGAGCTAACCCACCATCGATGGAGAATATCAGCTCTTCGGTGGTCTATTTCTAGGTGAGGCTACAACTTGCGGTAATCGATGATTAGGCAATGGTAGGTTGACCACCATGTGTACGCATCTTTGAAAGCGCTGCTTATATTACGAGCAATATCATACAACAAGGAATTTAAAAATGCGGGCCGATTGACGGTGCATTGTTCGTTTTAATACAACTGGTAGCTTAAGGTGGCGAGGTCTTACCACATATTTCCTCCGATCACACGCGTATATATGCTTGCACGATCTGTGGCAATTCGTCACTGGTTCTCCCAATGATCTTTGCGTTGAAACTCCTTTTCCTTTGAAAAGCCAATGTACCAGCGTGATGTCTTGAAAGATGTTCATGGCTTCTCGAGCACAGGAGCTTCTTGCTGGTCCATATATTTTCCTTGATCTTTGAGTATGCGACGTACATGATTATTTCATGGGATACTGACTATATGTCTTCCTCTAACCGTGGAGAACCCTTCTTGCAGGTTACTTGTAAGAATTCGGTATTGACCATGCTTGCATGATTCTTACATCCTCATGAGATAATATGCAATCCATCCTATTCTTTTCCTAAAATCTCTCGTGCGGCATCGAAGCTTATTGACTATTTTGCGGCTCCTTTGCGGAGTGGTCGTCCTCCCATCCTCTTTGCACTCTATTCGTTCGTTTCGAAACACATAGTGATCGCAATGGAATAGCATATGCACGTTAAATTGGAATAATGTGCATAGATTAAATTTTATTTATTCCTAAAATGCTGGTGGATTCTAGTTCACAGGTACGAATTACTTATCGGGATTTGATCTTGCATGTGAGACATCCACGTCCGTGATGAATAATAGGTCACCCTCGTTTCATCCGATTGAAGAGGCAAGCGTGGCTACAAAGTAGTACGGTGGGAAAAAGTAGGCATGGAGTATTATACATTCGATCAAATTATAGCAATTATTTGAAATCAATGCGTGTGATAAATCGGTGTCCATAACCTTGACGAGTTGTGGAAAGTAAATAGGTGTCCATAACCTTGACGAGTTTCTCTCTCACCCTTGGAACCATTGTCCTTTATTTATCTTTTGAGGAAGTGCTTGTTAAATGTCATAATGGAGGCCATTGTGCGACTTGGTGACCGGATAAATCCACAGAAAGTGCCATTCATGAGAAGAAAAGTGAAAAAGAGATGGCAGAAAGTGATAGCTCGTGATGAGACCCTCTATTCTAAAGGACTTCTTAATTTTTTTCAATTTGTCCATTGGACCATATCCCTGGTTTGGGTAGCTCGACCGGAATGCCACTTCAACGAGACTGCTTATGATCATGGTAGGCGGCTCTTGATGAGACCCCCTACCGTCCATCTGCGCGAATCTTCACACGTATTAGTGGAACATCATCCAAATCATTTTTTTCTTTTTCACCATAGCACTTTCCCTATAATTATTCATAAAGGATGGCTCAACACTCCTTAAGAGTAGGGATGGTGGAAGAAAGTGCGAACATCTCAATAGAAAAAAGAATATGCCCTTATTCCTACTCCATAAATAAAAATCAAAAGAAAGGTATTATGCATATGGGAAAGAACCCGGTCATGATAAGGATGATCGATCAGATTAATTAAATGTTAATAAAATAGCAAAATTATGTTATTGATTATGTCCCTTTTTACATTTTTCTTATCATTACTAAACAATTTTCTTAAGAATGACGATTTATTTTGATTATCTTGATTACGGTAAGCTTTCAGCCATTTGTATGATTCTATATATAAATAATATGTTTTCCTTTAGAAAGAGTCATCGAAAAATTCTCAAAATTCTAATCTAAAACAAAAAGAAACAGATCACTCAAAAAGGTGTTGTCCCTTTTAAAAAGACACATACACTTGAAAAAATGTCTGTGGCACTATTCCCTTCCGATAGGTATGAGATGAAAAAACACTGCAGGTACTCTTTGCTTTTGAAAGGAACAGCGAAGTGTTGTTCCTTTAGAAAGGAACATAGAATTCAAAACGAGCGAAATAAAGCAGAGAGTTTTGGAAAAAAATGAGGGAATTTCGTGAAACAAATAATGAACACGTTTGAAATAAACGAGAGATTTGGACATGAGCTACAAAAATAATCCCAAATAAATGAGCAAATATTTGTGTACAAGATTTAGAAATGATTTAATAAACTAGTGTTGGGGAGGGAGTTATCCCCTTCGGCAGAATTTCCATGGTAGAAATCTTCTAAGTAAGCTATTGGTAAGATTCCCCAGGTAAAAGTTTATGATACAATCGTACTCGGTGACTGATTTACACCCAAAGAAATGCCCGGGTACATCATTGGTGGCTAATGTAATAGTTCCATTATACAGTGCACTTGTGTTTCATAGGGTTCGAGCCATCGTGATGTGCAGGTTTCCTGACGGAAAATCTTGAAACTTCCTAGAATCATATAGGAGTGCCCTAGTCTCCTTGGTGGAAGATATTTTCTTTGATAAGTGTGTCATGCCATTTTCTCTCTGATTGTTAGATACAACTCTGATAGCGTGCGAAAAGAGAAAGCGCATAATTTCATCTAATTCATTAATTTTCTACGGTCTTTTTGGCTGGAGGACTTCATTTTAGATCCTAAACCCACCTTTTTGAGCTGTTCTCAATGTATGAATTTCAAATTCTATTGGAAAGATGGGTTCTTTACAATACTCTAATTGATATGAGTGGATCTCCCGTAGTGGGTGTCACACGTTAGTACTCGATATGCCTGACAATGCTTAAAATCTATAGTTGCCCGGTCTCTTGTGTGAAGACGACGGTTTTTGTCAATATATATTCAATCACTTTGTTCGTGCTTTCTACTTAGCACATTGCTTTGTGGGTGAAGTATGGGGTTGTAATCACATGTCTTTGAATGTGGTACGTTTGCATCGTGTTTCAACTAATTTATTACCCTACAAAACTATGGTCCCTCACTTGCTTGATTATGTCCCTTGGGAGGCCATGCTCACCTGCGGAAGATTTGGATAAAGCGTGTTACGAGTCCTGCAGCCAGATTTTGTAAAGTGCCTACGCTCAGGCCCACTTGGTGACATATTCGGTTGCAACTAGGATGTATGTTTTTTGGTTTTAGAGGGCTGGCAGGGCCAAAAATCAAGCGCAGCTTTAGTACAAATGGTTCGATCACTGGTTGAGGGTTCAAAGGCATTTCATCGGACTACCTAGGGCGGCTTGCCCTTTGCGCGACTATCACGAGCTGCTGAAATTTTTAGCATCTTTAAAGGTGGTGAGGCCAATAACTATCACGTTCGTAAAAACTTATGGGCGGTTTCTACGGTCGAAAAATGCCCACCAGCCTTGCCCATAATGGCATGCTTTCAAAAATATCCAAATACCTAGATCTCTGGGACACATCTTCTTGTTCATTTCTCACCTGACGTGAAATAGGTAGCAATCCAGAGAAATCGTTCTATCTTGTGTTATCTGCTCATTAAGTGATTCTAAGATGTTTAGGTGATTGCCCTGTTCCAAATAATTTTGCTATATCGGGATACCATGGGATCCTGACGATGTGATGAATAGATGTTCATACGGAAGTAGAGTCTTCAACTATTACACGTCGCATTTGGCTTTGGCATTCTTGACGAAGAAAGTCATCTGCGGGGTTCTCCTTTCCCGAGTCTGATCTTTGGTTGTAATGTAGAATTCACGCAATAAAATCCAAAACATCTTGTTACTCTTCCATTTGTAACGAGGTTTATTTGCTAAAAAATTTCAATGGCTGAGTGGTCGGTGTATATTACTTATAGGATACCCGGTTATATAATGTCTAAAGCTTTATTTATAGCATGTACTTTCTGGCTAAAGAGAATTCTTTCTGCGATCACGAGTGTAATTTAATTGCAGTGGGGATAGATTTTTGCTAATGTAATGAGATTGCTTATAGCCTTCGTATCTTCCTCCGCCCAAGTCTTGCTCCAATTGTTGTGTACTGGCAGGAGCATCGGATGAAATTTGGAATGAGAAAATTCCAATTTAGGCACCCTCGACAGCAGAGGGCTGTGGAAACAAAGCTTCCTTCGGATAATTAAAGGCATTGTCACATTGTCTTTCCAAATGAAATCAACTTGTTTCTAGTTGGTGCATATAAAGTGCCGGCTGATTGAGAATAATAATGTTCTATAAATCTTCTACTAGTGACTTGAGAAAATCCCAAGAAAAGCTGTGCACACTCTTGACTTTGTGTGGTGGGTGTGGCATTCAACAAGATTGTTTGAGTTTGAGATGGGTCCACTTGAATTCTGGTTGCTGATATGCAATGCCACTAATAGCAAGCTCCTTACGGTCATCATCATATGACACTTTTGTATATGCTTAGACAAAGCCCGAGTGTCATTACATCTTTGCTATAGCATTTTCTAGATTTTTCCAATGTGGAGAAGCTCCAAAATCATCCCCATAAGGTGTGAAATCATCCCGCCATGTACTTCAAAGGCCTTCATTTATTAGAGTACTGCACAAAAAGATGCATAAAGAGTGTGCCCTTTGGAGATGTGGCGGGGGCATTGCACTGGGCCAAAGAGGCAGACTCGGTAGGAAGATTTCTCATGAGACGGTAAAAGTGGTTTTTCTTGGTCTTCGCAATCTAGATTTTTATTGTACTTTTGATAGCCATCGAGGGAAAAAAGAATTTAACCTTTTCACACGATAGTGATGCTATACCTGGTCAGTGAAAGGAAAGGGGATAGTGGTCATGCTGTGTTGCCTTGTTAAGTTCCGACTAATCTACACATATTCTCCACTTTCCGTTCTTTTTAGTCCCACTACTAATGGAGAGACCACTTGCTATCGGATATTGGGTGATGAGTGAAATTAACATCCAATAGTTTTTGTAATTGAGCTTTCACGATGTCTTTGAGGTGATGGTTTAGTCTTCTTTGGGTTGGCAAATGGGTCTTGCATATTTTTCCGATATGGAAGTCGTGTGTGTGTGCGCAATTGAGGGTCAATTCCCTTTCATATCGCAATCCCATGCTAAAGCTGCTTTGTATTTGCGTAATAATTGGACCAATTTCTCTTCATTGTTTAGCGATCAGATTTTTGTTAATGTTTAGAGTTTTTCCCGAAGCTCGAATTTCTACAATCTTGCTATTGTACACGAAGTAGTAAAGTGTTACGTGATCGATGTATTTCAAAAGGATCTTCTTCTTATTTGTATCAAATCTTGCCTTAATCATGTGACATTGTAGATGATTTGAATTTGTGGTCTCAATGAAACTATTAATGATATCATCCTACTGTTTGATCTGAAAATCGAGATCTTTTTCTATAGTTGGGAGTGATCTCATATTTTCCATCGAAATCATGAGTACTGGGTTGCTGTTTGATTATTGATGAACATTTGGCAGTTGGGATATAAAAGCTAAATTTTTGACATGAGCTTTCTCCTTGTTATTGTCATGCTTGTCACCTGTGGCATCGTATACGCATCGACGAGTTGCTAACGAGGTCTACCTAAGATCTACGGATGTCCTTCTAGCCGGTTCTTTGGATTGATAACCGAGATTCAGTGAGGATATTCGAGTCTACGGATACCAGATACATCTTGTAGTGTACCTTCTAGGTTTGACCTCTGGGTCAGGATTCCTTCGATTCCAATAAAGGGTTGTTGTTGGTTCTAGCGATATAATGCTGCGAGTTTTTGACGAGGTTGGTGGTTGTTAGGATATTGATTTACTGCTCCCAAATAAACTAGAGGCATTTGCGACTCAATTTCCACATGGATTTGCCTTTGCAGTAGTATAGGATTTCACGAGGTCTTCATATTTTATAGGTGTTTCCATTCACACGATAATAAAGTCGGATAAAAGATACTTTGAAGCTATTTGGGCGATTGAGTTGTAGATTGTTCTCCTCTTTGGCACTTTTTGTATGCTAATTCCTTAATGGTTTTGCATCTGCAGGAATGTCTTGGAATAGCTTGGAGGAGAGAGGATTTTTATACACAGGTGCTTTAATTCTCCCGGAAGGTCAAAATTAGGATGTTCTAATGGGCGCGGTATGATTAATCATTCTGAGGAATGGTGGAAAGGAGGTTGTTGCTTGTTGTTGATTTTTGTTGTTGAACCTCCTTCTCTTTCTTTCGTGCTTTTTTCTACGGTACTATGAGATCTTCCAATATGGACATTATTGTTTCTCTCTATTTCTAATATGCGTGGAGACCTTAATTGAAGGTCATTACACTCTCAGTTTAGTTTCTAATTGTTGCAGGGTTCCATTATTTGGACGGTAGGCGGCCTGTTGTTTTGGGTTTGGGTTGTACAAGTTTGTTTAGTGAGTTTTGGTCTTAAGTTGGATGCGTTTGAATAAAGGGAGTTGGCGGGTGTAGGTTGAGAGAGGGATGTCGAGTGTGGGCCGATTTGTAGGTCTTTCCCGAGTTTAGTGCTAGGCACGCCTGCGGGAAGTGAGGACCATTGTGTAGGATAGTTATTATTTTGCCAGAAATGGTGGGCGGAAAGGAAAGGATTAGGCCAATTGTTTTGGTTTGTTTGATTTGGCTCAAGATGTTGTAGGGAAATGGTGCATTGTGAGCAATTGAGGAAAAGGTGGTTGATTTTTCCACATTCCGCTATGATAATGAGCATGGTATATTGAGGAGGGTGAGAAAAGAAGAAAATGGATCGGTTGGCATACGCGATCGTCGTGACGCTGCCATTGTCGGCGTTGATTAGACGGCACGCCACTTTTGATTCTTCTAACGCACTTCCTTACCTACTTCACTTTTAGGCCGGGAGACTGAAGCATTTCATCCTGCTGGCCAGGAGTGATCTTTAGTGAAAATTGCACAAACTTTACGATCACATCCCTTCGGGCACTCTTTGTGTGCTATGTTTCTTCTTTGCACTCCGGGATAGAATATTTGCCAAATTTTCTACGCATTCTGCTTGCTGTTTGTCTTGCATAATGTCGAGCTTTGCGTTGTTGAGTCCCAAAGTATGTACGTCTTAAAATATTCTAGCGGATTTCCAATCTCTCATGCAGTCACTTCTTCATTAGAGGTCTTATTCTCTCCCACAATCATATCTACGCTCTAGCTTGGAAAGTTTTAGCCTTGTATTGCCCCTCGAGACTCTACGACTGCAAAAATACATTGATATTAGCATGGAAATTTCTCTGATATGTCTCACCTTTTCCCATGATATTCAATGTTTCAACCCATTGATCTTTCATTCCCCTAATTAATGTAGTTTTCAACACATTGCTCGAGGTAGAGTTAAGGATGCATAAGGAGATCTGCGAGAGAATTGTATTGAAACCGTTCACATATTCTTCCAGGTTTCATTTGGTTTTCTATTTGTCATTTGGAATATTTCATCTTTTAGTTCAGGAGACACACGTAATCTTGATACATTCTTTAAATGTGCCAACTTTCATCTAATCCCAAGTGGTTATGACACCCCCACCTAATCCATAAACCATCGCTTAAGGATGCCCCTTTTAATGTTGAAGGGAATAGTTTTCAGTTTGAGGAGATCGGTGGTATAATCATATCCCTTTGCATAACACATCAAATTCAAACAAAAACGCATACTGGATCTTCGATGTTAAAGCCATGAAATGTGGGAATATGTTGAAGAGGGGAATGGCCTTGATAGGCATCATTAATTTGTAAAGTATCTACTGTAGGATATTGCGAGCGTAATGTCCTGACACGTGTCTGAGTTGGATACAGAGTATGCCATTTGGTCAAAAAATGTGTCAATATCGTCTGGGATCTCCAAAGGAATTTCTAAGAAAATTTGAATAGCGAGGGACGAGAATGAGCTGCTGACTACACTCCCCTGTCTGCGAATGAGTATTCGTGTCGCTCTGCGATTGAGGTGATTCGGGACCTTGGTTAAGTTTGCAAAATTCCCTTATCTAGTATTTGCCTTATTGTTTTGGCTGCTTCAATAGGAGATGTTGGGTCTCATGCTATCGCATTCCCCTTCTCCTTCTTGGATATTACTAGAGTTCCACTTCTTGAGAAATTATACGGATTCTCGATTTCTTGAATCACATCAATTCCCTCTTTTTGACTTTGCATCTTAGCAAAGACTTCAAATGGTGACTACTGTGGCACAGAAGAACTAGTAGGTTGTGTCTATAGATGAAAAGCTTTTCTAAATCCTCTTGATCGATGGTGAGATTCGGTTCTTTTAAAGTTTAAGTCAATAAAATTGTCAGCAAGGGTCATAGGTCCCTTAGGTTTTTCAATTTTAGGAGGAAATTTTGTTTTTGCAGTTGAGTGCTATTGATTCAAGAAAACAAACCTTCATTCATGCTAAAGAAAGAAGCTTTCCTACTATCAGCAGTGAGCGAGCTGCAAGCAAGTGTGTTTCTTTCACTAGTGCGCGGGTTTCTTACCTTCCATCTTTATTTACCCAATTCTTCGCAAAGCGAGGAAGAAAATGAGCTCTGCACATCACTCCTAACTGAAATGGAATACACTCTCCCTTGGAAAATGGTGCCAAAATGTTGAGTCATAAAAGTATCTTTTGAACACCTAATTAGGCTACATTTCATTATCTGATCAGAAGCGACTTTTTATTTCAAGTGTATTACATGCGATGTCTGTACGCAATTGACTAAGAATAATGCTCTATGAAGATGTGGCAGTACAAAATGTTAAATCCAAAAAGTAGACGAGATGCTTGCCAAATAAATCTAATTGACGGTAACATAAACGAAATGCTTTAGAAAATCTTAACTACATCGATCTTCAAACCATACGATCGGGGATACGATGTATGGCACTCCTTCGCTTAGTAAATCGGTACCATCGAAATCACACGTAAAACGGAGATAACCAATATGTGGAACTTGGAAGTAGTAACCGGTGTTCTCTACGAGTTTGGTGATCTTGTTTTTAAAGCAATATAAATGAAATCAAGCTCGAAACTACTTCGCGATGAAAGATAAGCTGAAAATGAACTACAAAGGGCTGAGAAAGGAACAACAACTTGTAATTCCTGTAACTGACGAAAAGCTACTAAAGGCAAAGAAAATAAACAATAAACGGTATGCCATAGCAACATGAATTGAAAAAACAATTATAATTCCTAGCGACTAATCTCTATGCTCTCAATCCACATCGACAACCAACACTACACAACAATCAATTATAACAGATCATGGAACCGAGTAGAATAGCAACTAGAATGCGAATATGAGAACGGAGAAAACGCCTGCTATAACGACGAAAAGATAAATGAACAAAGAATGTATTTCTTGCAAAGGATAAAATAGCAACAAGAATTAGTTAATGAGATGCTTTGTATTCATTCTAGTAGCTTGATCAATCAACTCTATAATCGAAAGCAAGCGTAAACACAACTTCACACAACGGTAAGAAAAAGTAAAAAGCACTAGCGGCAAAGGTAATTCCACGAGTCGGGCCCTTAGTGTCGGCAGAAAATGCTGTGGGCTAATTCGGAACTTAAGAGATGACTGAAACAGCGTGTTTGATGTTAATGGGAGCATAAGAAAGTATTACGAGAGGTTGTTCTCTCCAAAGTCGAGAAGTTAATGAAACATAATATTAGAGAGGAAATGTACGAGATATAGAAAGGTTTTCGATAGCTTGGTGAGCTCTTTCATCACTAAAGGAAATTTCTTTATATATCGAGACACTGACGAGTTTCAGACAAGGAATAAGATGATTTTGAGCAAGGCGAGTCCCTCGGGATCAAAGGATCACAGAGGATTCACTCACACTTTGTTTAGTTATCATCTTGCATGCTTTGACCGAAAAAGCGAGCTTTCCCTTGCCTTTTCTTGTGCGATTGGTTCGGATCCACTTGCCTTGACTAGACGTGGTTCAATGCTAATGGAGCGAGTACGTTACATTGAGCTCGGCCCTCGCCTTTGGTACAAGCTGTTCACTTCGTCTAATTCCTATCCATCATTAGCCTACCTTTAGTCATTTTTTTACAATAAACATAAACCTTTCCAAAATTCTATCATGCATTCTTATAATAAAATTACCTTCCCAAGGTAAAAAGGAGTATGTATATAGTAAAAGAATGAGAATATACATAGTAAATTTCATACCTTTTCTCTACGACGCTATACCACACTTCTTAAAAAACTCTTCAAAGTCCTTCTTACTGAGAACTCCCCACCAATATGCGGTCCTTAGTGCCTTTATCTTCTTCTCTGTCTAGTTTTCCACCAAAGCCTAAATTATTTAAATATGTCAAAGACTTCAAATTTCTTCCTCAAAGAAATATATCCATGTATTCCTTGAGAAGTCATCCTATGAGATGAAACATAGTACATATACTTGCAATGATGGAATCGACACGGGGTCCAAACACATCACTGTGCATAAGCTCTAATATCTTGTTAGCCCTCTCAGCTTTCGAAGGACTGCAGCCCGATTACGCTTCCCATATACACTGATGTTCACATAAATCAAAATCGAGAGAGCTATTAGACATACCTTCTACCATGACATTTCCATCATGGAAAATTTTAGGGGCTAATGATTCGTAAGTGGGCTAATTTTCCATGATTTTTCCCAGGAAAAAAGTTCACCCGTTCCATTTTTTATAAAAATTATTTGCCCAAATTTTACAATGAGAAAATTATTTTATCTTTAAAAATCGCAAACATTATACTGAAATAATATATATATAAATCAAATTATAAATTTGAATCATCTTACAAATACCTCAATAAACATTGTATTTTACATATATCAGGGACTAGTGAGATTAGACGATTTTTTTAAACTTCAGGATAATTTTTCATCCTTAAAATTTTCCCTAAATTTCCATGTCGTGTCAAAGAGTCCTTCTCTCCAATATGTCGAGCCTTTGATGCCATAGCATTGTATTTTCTCGAAGTTTCGCATCGGCTTTTCGCTCCACTTTCGAGAGCACGGACCTAACTGCACCCTTCAATAATAGTCTTGCCACAGGCTTGTATAGAGTTCCAATGTCGAGACTCACATTAATAACTTGATGCTCCCCAAACCATCTTGCTTGGTATGTTCTTGAACACTATTTTTACACACGCATCATCCATCTTGCTTACAAAAATCAGATTTATGGCCAATGCGGGGAATGTCGATTCATGAAGTGTTCTAATCCTTCCACCTTGCAGCTTCAGCTTGAATTTTCCATGTCAGGCAATTTTGGCCTTTATCATCACCTGGAGAGATCACCTCCATCATATTTCTCATACTCACGATAACCACTCCCTATGAGAAGTGAAGTGCAAAACGATGCACAGAGTCAATCAACTATGACTCATGATCTGCATGTGATTTGAAGAAGAAGCCAAATACACATCCCCTGCCTTCATCGAAGGTGTCTCTACGTAAGGAGCATCATCGGATCCCTTTCACTTTCTTGAGGAGCTTTGGGCTGCGCAGTCCTTTTGTAGTGCCCTTCCTTTCCGCATTTTCCGGCACACCTTTATAAACTTTCCGGGAGACTTTAGATCTCCCTCTAGATTTATATCTCCCACTCGAGACCTTATTCTTGTTTACGTGCCGGACCTTCCTTGTACGGATAAGGCATCCTCCATTCTGACCCTCCATATTTCTCCATCTCATTTCCTACAATAGCAAGGGCATTTGAGACAATGTCAGCCAAAATTCGAGAGTAGTTTGTGTTGCTACCTGTTGCAATAACTGATTGTCCCAAAAATATGGTAGAGAACACAACAAATTGATGCACTTATCTTCATTTTAGATTTTAATATCAACGAGGTGATAGGCGACTTACCATAGTATTGAAGGCATTCATATGTTCTATCACACGGGTCTCATCCTTCATCCTTATGTTTTCACTGACTTTTAATGCACCAGAACCATTTATTCACGAAGACTTAGATTGTGCTAAAGTCCCAAGTTTGTCCCAAAAAATTGTTGTCATAGCTTCCCCGGACACGATTTCAACAATACCAAATTTGAGACACACAACCGTATTGTGCTCTTCACCTATCCAATCCAACTTCTTCAGGTCTTCGTTTGACATTGTCATTGGTTTTGGCGATACCTAGATCTTCCAGCTGATCCATTGGTCTTTATCCACTAGAAAGATCACTCCATCTTGAGCTTCCACAACTCAAAAATATCCCGACCATTAAAATTATCAATCTCCATCTTTCCACTCAGCTTGCCATATTAATTCTTTCAGCGCAAGAATCGGTCATAGATCTCACTAAACGAGGGTCTACTGACGGGTGTGAGCAAAAAACCCCTCGGCGGCAAGAGGCGTCCCCTTGAAGCCGAAACAACTGCGATATCGTATGTAGGTTTTAACCACTGACATAGAAATGATCTACAAAACGAATCTTAGAGAAAAAATTAAACAATAGCGAGAGCATAAAGAGGGAAACATAAAACATATGTATACAGGAAGAGATTTTCCTGGATCCCAAATCGGGACGACCAACTTTGTATTTTCATTATATTCCTTTTAGAGTTACAACACATATATATATACATGCGGAAGAATACATAAACCCCAATGCGGTAACCTAGATTAGGAAACATGGCGCAGTTCCCTTGACCCGGATCTGAGAAATACCACCAAGGGTCGAAAACCATCATGCCCCCAAACCATGTGCAAACCCATGGCACCATGGGTGGGTCATGCACGAAAAATAAGGGCCAATCCGGGGCAGGCACAGGGACGAAACACGAGCATTTTTCTGTGACCCTGCCTATGCCACCAGCCTGCTACGTGCCACGGGGTTCTATCACGCGCGCGTAACTAGTCATGGAAAGAATATAACTCTTTACCCAACATTTATAGCAAAACATGAGGTGGTACATTTTAACCATGTTATGATGCAAATTGTATCCTTCTAGAAAGAGTATGGTCCTAAAACATGATGCTATTGATGATATTGGATCACACGAAATTAATTGATTAGTTGATGATGATGAGTTCATACATACTACAAAAAAGGGAACTTATGGATGACTGCTGATTTTAATATTGGTGATGTGGTGTATGATAATTCTTATTATATGAAGAGAGGTGGTTCAAAATAATGATGTTTACATGCTGCACCGATTTCATGAAGGCATTATTATTGATATCCTATGACTAAAAGCGCTTGGTGATGCTTGGAAAGAATTACATATTTTGTCATGGGTTCATAATATTAAAGCTACATTATCTTATCTTGGATATTGATGATAATGATATGCATGTTGTTGTTCATATTGTTGTTATCTATGGTACATGTCCTACATGGTATATGATGGTTTTTTGAGGCTATGTATTGGTGATGTTTTCAAGCTCATGTGATTAAAAAGAGGCGAGGGTTCGATCCTTTCACACCGGGCACCTCAAGAAAAATGTGATAGGGTTTATCTACCATACATCGAGGGTATTCTTGATAAGATCGCTAAATTTCTAAGGAGGAAGGACATATTCACATAATTTTTAGTAGTAGGAACAATAAGGCAAATAATGAGGTGAGCCAAGGATAGTATAAGTCATGAAAAGCTTCTGATGAGTTTACAAGATTGATTGTTCATGTGGAAAAAAGTTATTTTTGGAAATCAGGTGTTCATTGCAAAGACACTGAAAGAACCACGAGTCAGTATTAATGTGAGATCTCGCTACCTCGGCCTTGTCGGTATTAAGAATGGGAGATCTCGCGCCTCATCCTTGTCTTATATTGAACCCTTCATTCCTGTTTCCTAGCAAGCAATCAAACAAACACAAAGTACCTGTGCCTATAACTAATCTAAAACCGCTAAAGTACGGAGAGCTTCAAAGAAATATTGCCATACCTTTATGAGAGAGATCCCTCTCTAGGGCCCGGAGAGGTTGAGATGCGAGGTCTAAGAAGTGGTTACGATGTTGTCTCATCTTTTGGTGTTGCCAAACTTTCCAAAACACTGGGAACTCCAACATGCTTTGAGTCGGCTAAAGCGCTTGGGGGAGAAAAATTTGAGTGCCCTTAAACTATTATATCTGGTCTTGTGTCCCATTTTAGTCTCCAACATAATGGTGACTCCCTTTGGGGAAATTTGGAAGTAAAACACATATTTAAACATTTCAACGACTCAAAGAAGACCATAGTAGCCTTAGTTTTGGTGGTTAATCGTTGTGAGTGAGACGGTAAAATATTAAAAATCCTCCACACGGCGACTCCATAGTTCCTAAATGATTAAAAGACTTCACTTTGGTGATCGATGAGGAGCGCTGATTATGTTTGTTCCTGACGCTCGCGGGAGACAGGTCACATTACAACATCATCCCATGCTAAAGACGAGTCACTTCGGTAATGGAAGACTCTAAGTAATTTTGCAGAAATGGAGCTCGGTCCCCTTGAAGAGTTTCATTGTGGAATATCAAGTATACTAGCATAACTTAAATGTGAAGATCTTCCAAAATTTTTCCTTCTCGGCTCAACATTCGATGCTCAGCTTTGAGCTTAAGAGAGAAATTTTCCTAGACTTGGTGGTCGAAAGATGTATGAAGCAAATTTCGAAATTGAAGTTTTAAACTCACAAGAACAAACATATCAGATTCGGGAGACGAGCATTTTTTGGAAATCCTTCCTCCTCCTACTGCAACGATTTCACTACCTTTTAATATGCGTGGAAGAGGATGAATATGGACCTTCAATAGCCACAGTGATGCATTGACCCAGTGTGTTGCCCGGGGATGCGGATAGCCTACCCATCATGGAAGGCCTAAAAGAAGAAAAGTTTACATCATGTGTTCACGTTGATCACGTGGCGAGTATATGGAGGTCTCTGGTTGGCTCCAAGTTCCCAAACATCGATGCTTGGAAGGGACCAAATGCATCGAAGTATGATCACCACCAATGGTGGCCTTGGTTTTGAGGACCCACATTCTGGGTACTCCATAGGGTTATCTCTGACGGCGATCCAGGATCTCTTCCTCATTTTTGCTACTTTGGCGTGAGCGGCATTGCCTTTCGGCACTGTGTGTGTAATATAACTCGTGAGAGATTTCCCAGTAGAGTAGGGTAGGCGGGAAAAAGCTAAATAAGAGCTCGGTCTGGCGCAGGAATTTGGTTGGTTGCTTTTCATTTCTACAAAGTCTGGCAGACATGACTAGGTCTAATCCTGGTTTGAATGTTTTTAAATTTATGTGTTTGTGAGAGATGTAGAGAAGAAATATGCTGGGCGAGCTGATACTAGCGAGGATATCAAATTAGGTGAAAACAAATGGGGACCAACGAGTTTAATGTTCATACGTGGAGGAATAAGGGTAGGGTGTAGACTAGTGTGTTTTGCAGCTTTCAAATGATATTATTAAAAATGATGAAGAAAGGTACGCAAAATCAGCTGCCTTGAAGAAAAAAATGTTAGGATTAGTAGGATGGGTAGGTAGAATGCTAGCGGAATGTTTTCACGGTGATTGATATCATCATCATGTTTGTAATAGATGAATCAAAGAATAAATATGGTTCAAATATTATGCATACGGCCAACTCCAAAAGATTATGTTCTGAATTCTTGACTCGCTTCAAGAAAGATGCCATCCATAGCTGGAGCCCACTATTGTTAGCCACCTATGGAAATTTCTTTGTCAAACAAATAGGTGGCTACAATATTTGTGGGGCTTCAAGAGAGGCATTTCCTATGAAAATCTCTCATTCTTGAAGCCTCTGTGTGTCCTTTTCCTTTGAGAAATATCTTCACTACGTCCCATCCAAAAAGCCTCAACTGCCTTTGAAAAAATTATGCTCGAGGAAAAAGCCTCCATTTGCTTGTATACACTGCATAGTGTCCCATTTTGACCCTCCCTTTTCCAAAGTTTCCTTTGACTCCCAAAAACCCTTCCTAAGTCTTCCTACGATACATCCCATCACCTTTCAAACCTTACAGACACCCTTTTGTTTGGCTTAAAAATTCCTTTTTTCCCTCTACCAAAAAGCCTCTTTTTTAGCCTTAAAAACATCATTTTTAAGCCTAAAAAACCGACTTTTATACCATATACGAGCTAGCCCCTTCGACATTTGACAACCACTTTCCCTCCATGCACCCGAGTGCTAAGACCAAGAAATAATGTATTTGGCGCTTATCGAATTAGAAGTTGAACGAGCGCGCATTTATTTTATAAACCGATTTCTTCCGATGCGATGGTGTATTTGTCTCTGTCGACTTTTGGAGCATTACTAGTCGTTGATTTGAAAAAGATCTAATGGCCACGCGCCCATTTCATCTCGCCTAGTAACATTCCTGTGTAACCCTCCAATGATGATCTCTGTCGTTGATTCATAGTTTAATCAACGGCCATCACAATCTCGCATAATCGCACCATCGAAAATTCTTTATTGTTCCAATCTTTGTTCCCCCCGATTGTGATCCTTAATTCAATCCTAGCCGTTGAATCCACAAGAACCAATGGTCGGGATTTAATCGTGCTCCGCCCTTTTCCCTCCATCGACTCTCCTCCGAAACAATATCCACCATCGATGCGAAGCCGATCCGACGGTCCGCGAGACAATCTCTCCTTCATCCCATCGGAGATCTAGCCCTGCCCTCCTTCACTTCCGATTGAATCCTAGCCATTTAATCATCTCAATCGACGACCCGATTTCTCCCGACCAATAACTATATCCTGCGCCTTTGCTCCCTCTCTCCGGATCTCGGTCCGTTCATTCATAGATCAGCATTTTATATTAAAACCATCGTCCGCATTGACCTCACCTTACTCGACCCCCGCACTTTCCTTGTATCGTACTCCTCCCGTCCTTCGTCGGGATCTCGCGGTCAGCATCCAACAGCTTTGAATCAATATCATGCTAGTTTTTCATCCGAGCTTTAAAGCGGTCGAACTCACGCGATATAGGTGGTTTTCTAAAGCCACATGTCGGCCCGAGACCTATATCGCGTTCAAAAGTGACTAAATCTCCCTCCATTTTTACCACGCGAAACGTTGGTTTTGTCCCAAAAACCACTTCCCCACTTCCCGCATCCGAAATTCCATTACCGGATCCCGAGCCCCACGAGTGCATTTCGCGTTCCATTTATATTTTTCCATCACGCGACCATTGAACTGCATCGCATCATCGTGACCCATTGATCTCCTCCTGAGATCCAACGATCCTAATCAAATCGCCCTCCACCCATGACCGGGTCCCACCATTCAAGCCCATTTCGTATGTTTTCATGCATTTCCTTTGTATTCGTCCAAAGTCTAACTTTTCCCACGATTTACATTGAAACTTCATTTCTTCACGCGCATTAAAATTTTAATGTTTTACATTGAAATGTTTTATCATTCCGCCTAACGTTAAAACTATAATGTTTTGTGCTTTAAAGTTCATTTAATTTCGCCCAAACTTCATAATCCGTGCAATCGGTTAATCATAATCGTCGATCATCACTCCCGAATATGATTGGACGGTCTACATGGATTTTTCACCATTACACGCATTTTTCACTAGTTTTCCCTTACATCCACCGTTTTCATTCATGATGCGCACGCCATTCTCACAAACTTCCATCGCATTCACCACCACTCCACATGGATTTATTTAACATATTTGTGTGCTTTTTTAGGGTTATAGGCGGTGAAAACCGCCATTGCTCACGAGCCAACGTTATAGTGACACGGAAGCACGAAGCTATTTTCGAGCCCGATATTGCGGACAAACGCCTCGGAAGGTGTTGGAAAGTATTTTTTTCATTAAAAGACAGTGTTAACTGCAGCGAAACATCTCCGAGCGCCATTAAAGCTCAAATTTCATGCGCAGAGAGATAGTCATGAAGCGGCGAAAAGTATCGTACGAGGATTAAAGAGTTTTAATGCCTAGTATTGAAGATTTTAAGCCTTAATCAAGTGTTTGAAAGGAAAATGTACCGGATTGAAGACCTTATGAATTACAAAAAAGGCATAAAGATGCGATGCATAGAAAACAATATATCGGTGTTTCACATCACTGTGTTTTCCTCCCGAGAAAGGACAAAGTACCCATAGTGTTTTTATTTGATATCGGGTTCCCGAGAATATTTCACCCTCGACAGCAAGTCCTAATGCTACGGAGCATTTTTTATGAAGTATGGCAAACCTCAAAGTCATTTATCTCGCATTTTCTATTCACCGAGTCTTGCCGAGTACTACATTGTAGAGTAAATCAAAGAACATACACGGAGTAAATTTCGACTTTGTCGAAGACCACTCTTTCACCCAAAAAGTACCGAAAATCAATGCATAGATATTAAGATAGAATGGACCTAGAGATATTCTTCTCTACTGTTTTAATGTTTCATTTAGTGTTTCATCTACCTCCTCTCGCCTCTCTTTTGAGATATAAAAACTCATGAAAAAACATTAAAAAGGTTGTTGATCGGATATACGTGAATCGTAAGTTGTTTCTCTTGAGATATAGTTCTCCATGTAAAGTTGTAAGATAGGGCCGAGGAAGATGTTTTCAGGTGAATATCAAGCTGTTGGAAATGTTGTACATGACTAGTGTTTCTCTTTAATATGACAAGCACATTTATTTGGATCCCGATTTAAAGCGACGGTGATGTTTTTTCTTCCTTTGTCTACGTTTTCCTTTCGTAATTCATTACATTTCATTTCTCGGGTAAGCATCGAAATCGCATAAGGATATACCCTTGCATGGTACCCTAATTGTCTGCTCTCCTTACCCTTGATGTTTTCTGCTATATGTGTTATCCGAGCAACCGATTCAAGATGATTTAACCATTGTAGTAGCTAATATTTCTTGCTAGGCCGATGTATGAGTTAATGAATCTTTGTTTCTTACATGTTCTTGTTGGGTTTTAATTGAAAGAAATGGGATACTCGGGAGTTTAGAAATTGATTTTGTCTCACTAGGGTCCTTTTCAATTAATTGAGCCTTTCTAAGTTCCCTTAAAGCTAGATCTTTAGAAGCATTGAAAGTTCAAATCCTTTCTGCGATCTCGGGTTTTCACCTATGTGTTTAAACCTTTTATGTTCCTTTGTACGAAGAGTTAACCTTTAGAAGTTAGATCATAGGTGTCTAATGGCATGTCATCATTCCTAGATTTGATTCTCAAGTGGTCACCTTGGAGGATTCCTTGTCATTCACCCTCCTTCCTTATCATTTCATACCACACTATCATCTTTAATATCCTATGCTTTAGATGACTAGCCCAATTGAAAGCCTTGATGCGTCGAATAGAAAATAAACCCTTTCTTAACTCCATTGCCCAATGGTCTCGAGTGTTCTCGAATCATTTCTCCTTTTTCCTAAAATACTCTTTGCTCATCCTTGTCTTATATTGAACCCTTCATTCCTATTTCCCAACAACCAAACAAACAACACACTCAGTGCCTATAACTAGCCTAAAACCTTTAAACTCGGCTTCAAAGACATATTATCCTAACTTTATAGAGAGATCCCTCTCTAGACCCGGAAAGGGCTAGATCCCGAGATATAAGAAGTGGTTTACGATGTTGTCTCATCTTTTGGTATTGCCAAACTTGCCAAAACATGGGAACTCCAACATAACGGTAACTACGTGGGAGAAAATTTGAGTGCCCTTAGCTATATCGCTGCGTCTTGTGTCCCATTGTAGTCTCAACATAATGGCGACTCCACCGGAAATTTGATTAAAAACACATATTTAAACATTTAAACGACTCAAAGAAGACCATAGTAGCCTTATTTTGGTGGTTAATAATTGTGGTGGACGAGTAAAATCTTAAATCCTCCACCCTGGAGACTCCATAGTTTCCTAAATGATTAAAATACTTCCTTTGGTGATCGTAGGGCTGCTGATTATATTTGTTTCACAATGAATCCTTTGGGATACCGAGTCGCATTACAAAAATCATCCCATGCTAAAGACCAAGTCACTTCACTAATGGAAGACTCTAAGAAATTTGCAGAAATGAAGCTTAGTCTCCTTGAAGAGTTTCATTGTGGAATGTCAAGTATACTTGTGGAAATTAAATGTGAAGATCTTCCAAAAGTTTTCCTTCTCAGCTCAACATTTGATGCTCAACTCCGAGCTTAGAAAATTTTCCTATACTGTGGTGGTAGAAAGATATGAAGATGAAATTGAAGTTTTAAACTTACAAGAACAAACATATCAATTCAAAGACCCCAAAGAATTTTTGAAAGCCTTCCTCCTCCTAAGCAACAAGAAATTTCACTACCTTTTAATATGTAGGAAAGAGGATGATTGGACTTTCAAGAGCCACTGCCCGAAAGATGCGGTGACCCAAGCTGCCAAGGATTCAGGATAGCCTACTCATAATGGAAGGCTTGAAAGAAAAAAAGTTTACATCATGTGTTCGTTGATCCCGTGGTAGAGTATATGGAGGTCACGATTGGCTCAAGTTCCCAAAAATTTATCCTTGGAAGGGACCGGATACATCGAGAGTAGTCACCAACGATGGTTTCTTTGGTTTTGAAGACCCACATTCAAGGTACTCCATGGTTATCTCTAACAAGCGATAGATCTCTTCCTCATTTTTGCGACTACCGAGCTGGCTGCACTTGGCACTATTGTATCATATAACACAACAGAGATATTTCCAAGTAGAGTAGGTAGGTAGGAAAAAGCTAAATAAGGCTCATTCTGTGGGCATTTACTTAGTTGTTTTCATTTGTACAAAGTCCGGATAAAGCCGAGAAAAGTCTAAATCCTGGTTGTGACTTTTTTTTAAATTTCTATTGTAGAATGTAGAGAAGAAATTTGCTAGATAGCTTAATCCTAGCGGATATCAGTTAGGTAGAGAAACAATGAGACCAATGTATTTAATATGGTCTCATGGAGGAATAAGGGTAGAATTAGACTAGTGTGTTTTTCCGATTTCAATAAATAAAAAATTGATGAAGAAGGTACGCAAATTCGAATGCACCTTGAAGAAAAAATGTTATGATCGTAGGATGGGTAGGTAGAATGTTGGGAATGTTTTCTACGATTGATATCCATCATGTTTGTAATGACTAAATCAAAGAAGAAATATGGTTCAAATATTAGGCATACGGCCTACTCCAAAGATTATTATCTGAATTCTTCGACACCTTCAAGAAGATGCCATCCCCATGTGGAGCCATTGTTAGCCACCTGAAATTTTTGTCAAGAAAATAGGTGGCTAAATATTTCTATGGGCCTTCAAGATTCGTTTCCTATGAAAATATCTCATTCTTGAAGCCTCTATGTGTCCTTTTCCTTTGAGAAGATCTTCGCCATCACATTTCCATCCAAAAAGCCTCAACATGCGTAGGGAAAAAATTATGCTCGAGAAAAAAGCCTCAATTTTCCCCTTGTATCCCGCAAAATTTCCCATTTTAACCCTTTTTTCCCTTTTCCAAAGTTTCCCCTTTGACTCCCAAAATCCCTTCCTAAGTCTTATAAATCATCCCATCACCCCTTTAAACCTTACAAACACCCTTTGTTTGGCTTAAAAATCCTTTTTTTCCTCTACGAAAGCCTCTTTTTAGCCTTAAAAACATCATTTTTTAAGCCTAAAAACCCACTTTTATACCATATACGCTATCCCCCTTGACCTAGCCCCTAACTACTTTCCTCCATGCACCTAAGTGCTAAGACCAAGCGCTAAAGCATTTGGAACTTATCGGGATGAAAAGTTGAACAAAGAGCGCATTTCTTTTATAAAGCTGATTTCTTCCGATGCGATGGTGTATTTGCTCGTCGGCTTTTGGAGCATTACCGATCACGTTGATCTGAAAGATCTAACGGCCCAGCGCCCGTTTCATCGTACCTAGTAACATTCCTGTGTAACCCTTCGATGATGATCTCTCTTGATTGATTCACGGTTTAATCCAATGGCCATCACAATCTCGCATAATTGCACCATCGAAAATTCTTTATTGTGCCACTCTTTGTCGATTTCGCGATCCTCAGATGCAATCCTAGCCATTGAATCCACAAGAACCAATGGTCAATATTTAATCATGCATCGCCCTTTTCCCTCCATTGGCTCTCCTCAGAAACAATCTCCACCGTCGATGGACAGCCGATCGCATCCCGCGAGACTAATCGCTCCTTCATCCCATCGGAGATGCTGCTTTGCCTCCTCGGCTTCCAATTGAATCCTGAAATTCAATCTCTTTCGATCCGAAAAGCCCAGTTAATCCCGACCGATAACCATATCCTCTTCCTTCGCTCCCCTCTCTCCGGATCTCGGTCGTTCATTTATAGATCGGACGGCTGTGTATTAAAACCTCCGTCCGCTTGACACCTTACGACCCCGCACTTTCCTCGTATCACACTCCTCCGTCCGCGTCCCGGGATCCCATGGTCCCGGATCCGACGACCTAAATCAATATCGCACCGGTTTTGCGTCAGGGCTTTAACGGTAAGAACTCACGCGATATATGTGGTTTTCTAAAGCCACGTGTCAGCCCGAGAGACCTATATCGTGTTCAAAAAAGTGTGCCTCCCTCCCTTTTCCTCCGTGCGAAACGGAGTTTTGTACCAAAAACCACTTCCCCACTTCCTGCTCCGAAATTCCATTCAGGATCCCGAAGTTGATCTATTCGGATCAACGGCCCATAATGCATTTTGCGTTCCATTAATATTTTTCCATCGCGGGACCATTGAACTACATTGCATCATTGCGGTCGTTGATCTCCTCCTAAGATCCAATGGTCCCTAATCAAATCACCCTCGCGCCCATGACCGGGTCCCACCATTCAAGCCCATTTCGTATGTTTTCACGCATTTCCTTTGTATTCGTCCAAAGTCTAAACTTTCACGATTTACATTGAAACTTCATTTCTTCCGCCCACATTAGAATTTTAATGTTTTACATTGAAATGTTTTATCATTCTACCTAACGTTAAAACTTTAATGTTTTACGTTAAATTTCATTTCATTTTTCCCAACCTTCATAAGCCATTTTACGTCGGTTAATCATAACCTTCGATCATCACCTCCGGATATGATTGGACGGTCCACATGCATTTTTCACCATTACACCGCATTTTTCACGAGTTTTCCCTTGCATCCACCATTTTCTTCCATGATGCGTCGCCATTATCAAGCCTTCAACTACATTCACCACCACTCCACATGGATTTCTTTAACATATTTGTGTGCTTTTACGAGGTTACAAGCGGTGGCACTTGCCATTACTCACAGATCATCATTATAGTGACACGCAGCGGCGAGAGAAGGCTATTTGTTGGAAATGTTGTACATGACTCGTGTTGCTCTCTAATATGACAAGCAAATTTCTATGGATCCTAATTTAAAGCATCGGTGACGTTTCTCTTGCCTTTGTCTGTTTTCCTTCGTAATTCATTACATTTCATTTCTCTCGGTACGCATCGAAATTTGGCTTAGGATATACCCTTGCATGGTACCCTAATGCTTTTGCTCTCCTTACCTTTGATGTTTTCCTGCTATATGTGTTATCGAACATCGATTCAAGATAATTTAACCCGGTGTAGTAGCTAATATTTATTGCTAGCTAATGTATGAATTAATGAATCCGTTCTTAGATGTTCTTGTTGGGTTTTAATTGAAAGAATTGGGATCTGGGAGTTTAGAACAGCGATTCTGTCTCACTAGGGGTCCTTTTCAATTAATTGAGCCCTTCTAAGTTCCTTAAGCTGGATGCGAAGCATTGAAAGTTCAAAGCCTTTCTCTAATCTCGGGTTTTCACCTTTGTGTTTAAACCTTTTATGTTCCTTTGTCTCGAAGATTTAACCTTTAGAAGTCGGATCATAGGTGTCTAATGGCATGTCTCGTCCCTAGATTTGATTCCTAAGTGGTCACCTTGGAGGTTTCCTTGTCATTCACCCTCCTTCCTTATCATTTCATACCACTATCATCTTTAAGATCATATGCTTTAGATGACTAGCCCAATTGAAAGCCTTGATACTTAATAGCAAGTAAACCCTTTCCCCGAATCCATTTCCCAATGGTCTCGAGTGTTCTCTAAATCATTTCTCCTTTTTCCTAAAATACTCTTTGCTCATCCTTGTCTTATATTGAACCCTTCATTCCTGTTTCCCGGCTTAACCAAATAAACAAACAATCAAACAAACAACAAACATGTGCCTATAACTAGCCTAAAACCTTTAAACCGAGCTTCAAAGACATATTCCCCTACCGTTATAGAGAGATCCTCTCACGGACCCGAGAGGGCTAGATCACGAGGTCCGAAAAGTGGGTTCCGGCGTTGTCTCATCTTTGGTATTGCCAAACTTGCCAAAACATGGGAACTCCAACACTATTAATTAAATTTTATTTAACAAAAAAATAAAAAATAAATAAATTAATAATTATTATTAGTTTTAGTAAATTTTTTTATAAAAAAATACTTTTAATTACTTATAATTGGTTTTCTTAATTTAATTAGATAACAATTATTAGATTAAATAATTATTTTATTAATATGTATCTATTCTTTTGAATAAATAAATATTAATTTATAGATAATTATTTTTGTCCTATAATATTTTTAAAAAATAATTTATTAAATAAGCATTTATATAAGGATATTATATAAAGAATTTATTAAAAATAAAGCAATAAAAATTATTATTAACTCTTAATTTAATTAATTAGATAATGTAAGACATGAATTATTAATTATTTCTAATTATTATAAAATTTATTAATAACTCTTTTCTAGCAATTAATTAGATCATTTAAGATATGAATTATTCATTATTTCTAATTATTAAAAATAAAAAATAATAATATATGATAATTAACAAGATAATTTTTTTATTGAATTAAGATTTAAATTTAAATAACAATCTAATTATTAATAACAATAATTAATAATAATTATAATTATAATTATATATTAATAATTACTAAATAAAAATTATTCTTAGAATTTATTTATCAAAATAAAAGTTATTCTTAAATCATACGTTGATTAAGTTAAGAGATTAAAATTTAATAATAATGATAATTATTAATGATAAGAATTATTATTATTATTATTATTATTGTTAATTAATAAAATTATTCTTAGAATATATATATATATATATATATATATATTCGACTATTTTTATTAAATTCTTTCATTATTATTTATCCATGATTTGTTCTTTCTTTCTTTTTTTCCATTCAAGATTTTGTCTTGAAGATGGATCCGTTGGGATTCAAAAGCGTCGATAAAGTTTCTATATCTGTGGATAATCCGGATAACTCCTTTCCGCAATTGATAACCACAAGAGAGTTAGAAAAATCATCATCATTTCTCTGTACAAAAGGTATTCATGGGAGGAGATTTGTTCTCTTGAAAAAACACAGAGTGAAGATCGAAAGAAGAGGTCGCATGCCTACATTTAAAGGATGTCGAACAACAAAATTATTCCACATTTCGCTCGTATTGAAAGTAATTTTATTCTTGGTGAATACAAAAGATATTTTTTAAAACATAGTTTTAACCTAATTCGAGGGTGAAATCGAAGGATGCGAATGGAAATTAGTAACTCTTTATTTAATTAATTAGATCATTTAAGATATGAATTATTTATTATTTCTAATTATTAAAAATGAAAAATAACATATATAATAATTAACAAAAATATTTTTTTATTAAGTTAAGATTTAAAATTAAATAATAATATAATTAATAATAATAATAATAATAATAATAATAATTATTATTATTATTAATTATATATTAATAATTACTAAAAAAAATTATTCTTGAGAATTTCATTTATCAAAATAAAAATTATTCTTAAATCATACATGTTGATTAAGTTAAGAGATTAAAATTAAATAATAATGATAAGAATTATTATTATTATTATTATATATTATTAATTAATAAAAATTATTCTTAGAATATTATATATATATATATATATATATATATATGGCCTACTATTTTTTATTACTTTCTCTTTCATTATTATTTATCCATCATTTTCTCTTTCTTTCTGTTCTCATTCAAGTTCAAAATGTCGACAAAGTTTCTATAATACCGTGGATAATCTGGATAACTCTTTTGCAATTGATAACCACATGATCTTGAAAACCGTCATCATTTCCTATACAAAGGGGATTCATGGGAGGAGATTTTTTTCTCTTGAAAAACAAGAGTGAAGATCGAAAGAAGGACCGTGGAGACTACATTTCCTTAAAAAAATTTCGAGACAACAAACTTATTCCACATTTCACTACGTATTGAAAGTAATTTTATTCTTGGTGGATACAAAAGATATTTTTTAAAACGTAGTTTTCACCTAATTCGGGGTGAAATAAGAAGGATGCTTGTTGTTTTAGATAAAGCTCGGATGCTCTACTTTATCCGTGCATTTAAAATTGGCTAACTTAATTGACTACTAAGTTATGGAAAATGATAGACGCTCTCAAGGTTTAGAAGAAGGTTCAATCGGCTCGCGACGGACAAGCTAAAAAGTTTGTAAGGATTAAAAGCACTAATTTAGTCGATTGTCGCTATCCGAGTTCGGAGTGATAACCGATCTTCCATTGGGCGAGATGCGAGTCCATATCACAGCGGCGGCTGGATATTCGGGAGGTTCTAGCTTCCAAAATTAATCCTACAAGAAGGATTAGTGATCTCTCAAACCACTCTTCTTTTGGGCAAGAAAATTCCATATCGATGAAAGATGAAATTAGGTTTCCATGTGGTAGTAGCTCTTATGATAACTCAACGCAATCCATATCTACCGCATTTTGTGGCTGGATATTCCAAGGTTCCAACTTTAGAAATTAATCCCGATCCTACTATAATGATTAGTGATATCTCATATGATCCATCTAGTCTTCGGTTGGACATGAAAAAGTCAAAATCGATGGCACCACGCAAATTAGGTTTCCATGTGGTAGTAGCGATAGGTTACTCACCGCGAGTTAGGATTAATGACAACGCGTTGATTGCAATTTGAAGTCGATTTTGAGATTTTGATATGGATACTCCATGAGGTTTAGGTAGCGGTAACACATGTGATACGGTATCGGTGTGGATAGTGAATCAGTAATTTAAGATATAATTGAAGAACTTGATGGGAAGCATGGCTATTTGTTGGAATTTTCGAGAATTCCAAAACAACAATGGAGAGAGTAATACTTTCCTCTTCAACACGGAGAAATATAAAATTTCTTGACGAGGGAGCACGGAGGATTTCACCTCAAAAACAAACTTATATTCCTTAAAAAAAACTATTACAATGTCTTCCTCACCACGGAGGGATTTACAAAAAGGTAGTCGCTTCAAAAACCACGGTGCACAAAACTTCACTTGTCTCTCATACAAACAACACTGCTGTCTACGTAAAACAACAACCGCTGTGTTTTTATATTCCGCTATCATGCATAACCAAAACTAAACATAATAATAAAATATGGCTCTCGACACTTTTCTTTTATATGTCGCGCATATTTAAAACTACAAAAAAACTATATTAAAACTTAAACAAAATCTGTTATAAAACAAATATCATCGGGGACCTGATACAAACAATAACCAAAAACTACGATTCGATTTGACAAACGGACGTGATGAACCAAGAATTAAATGCGCCATATAAATGGCGTCGGGTCCGAACTTCAAACATTATGAATGACCAATACGAAAAAGTTCGATTGCGATTGATAAACGGTGCGATTTACTATCAAATAAACTTGGCCACAATAATCTGGATCGGGTCCGCCATTGGTTAATGAAACGGGGCATAAACAAAACAGTTGCGATTCAAAACTCGCGATTGTTTAATATGATGCCACGTGGTACGAGGGACCGGCGGACCTCGGCTTTGGTGGAGGGCGATTGTAATACGATTGCGATTGCGATCGCATCGTCAATCTTCCATATCAACAAGACACCGCAAGTGATACTTGCGATTCAGGGTGCTGACAGCGTGGAGTGGTGGGGACCACTATCATGTGTCTCATTCAAAACTTAAGTCTTTCGCCGTTTAAACAAATTTTTCTTCAATTTTGGTTGTTGAGGGCTTAAGCCGAAAATATTGATGTCCGTTATAGCATCATTTTTCACCCTCGGGGTGATTCATGATTGTCTTTATAGCTTTGGGCACCCATTCCTACAGACTTGAACAAATTCACTAAAAAAACGAGTGTTAAAATTCCCATACGCGGGTATGCCCGGACTTTTCCACGTGTATACGCGAAGTCCACATGTACTTTTCCACGTATGCCATTAAAAACCATTAAAAAATATATAAATTCCTATTTTCGGATTGGGTTGATGGTTACTCCGTAGTTCAACCACCCCGATGCGTGACTATTTCGTTTCCAAGTCGAGTGAAACTACTTTCGAGGGAGTATAAAAACCCCTCATGTGCATGGCCTAAGGGAGAGAGAAATTTTATAGACATTATACTCTGTTGGAATCCCAATTCAGAGTACGAATTCCCCGTGCCTCCCTGCACTTTCCCGTATTTACGCGAAACCCTTGTGTCGGAGATTTTCATCCATTTATATGCCATCTCGAGTGCACAAGTCTTGAAAGTTTCTTAGTGAGGAGAGACGGAGACGAATCCAGGACAACGGTACGCTCGAAGATCGTGGAAGGATTCGGGTGATCTCTCCACTCTTTATTTCTCGTACATGATGTTCACAATAATGAAGAACCATCTTGTTCCCGAACTCACGTGTTAGTATCTATTTGTATATGTGGAAAGATTGATTATTAGCGATTATTATCGTTTATATCATATTTCACATGGATTACACTAACGTTTAGGAGAAATATATCTTGTAAAACTAGGTTTCGTGCATGTTCTTTCTTGTTTTCCAGGTTGAAGGAGGAAGAAAGGTTCGCTGGGGTTTGGACCCTGCGGGATCTACATCGAACGTAGGACTACGGGTGAGTTCTTCTATCGTTGTTATCTAGTCTTTTGCATTCAAGTGTGGTTGTGTGTGAGTCCTTGAATGGCATGCCCTGCTCTATGGAGGTTTTGACCCAACAAACCTCTAGGGTGATTTTCCCCGAAACCAGCGCTGGCGAACTCCTTTGGGAAAGCATTCTTGTGATTCCCCTGTTGGGTGCTTTCAATCGTTTGATAGGTTTCCCACTGATTTTAACTTTTATTTCCGATCCGGTTAACTCTTTCTCGGTCGTGGCCCGCACGGTTCCTTATCCAGGCTTGATCTTTTTTATATATTATTATTTACCTTTATATATGCGAGTTTGTACGTACACGGACGCGTATACACGTAGTTTTTTGTTAAAGGAGTCGCGTATATGCGCGGTTTCCTTTAGCACGATCGGCGTATGCATGCTTATTTCCAAAGCTGTCCAAGTAGCGTATACAGGTAGATTTTTGAAATTTTTGATTTCTTCACTTTTTAGTCCCGTCTACCTATGGAGACACAGTTCCTGCAGATGTCTTTGTATCCTTTGGATTGTGTAGAAAGTGGTCTTTGGTCTTTTCTCTCTCTTGTTTAGTTGAAAAACTAGCTTATTTGGCAAGTCTTGTTTCTTGTCTTGGCATCGTTTCGAGTACCAAGATCTCCTTTCCTCAGGGATTCTTGGGCTGTTCTCGCTTTATCGGACAGAGAGCCTCTGCTCATTTACTCTTTCCTAACTTTGTGTCTTGCTTTGCACTTCGATTTTTTCCATTTCTTGGTTGGTTTTCTTGAGTTGAGTTGACTAGGTCTTGTTGCAATTTTTTGAAGAGTCTTTCTTGGTTCTTTGAATTTTTTGTTTCTTTGCAAGGTTGTACTATTCTTCTAGGGCTGAGTGGTGATCGAGTTTCTTGTCTTCTTTTTCTCATATTAATCTTGCTACTAGTTAGCCCTATAAGATTTGGAGCGTTTTTGAAGTTTTTTGTGAAATTCGAGGTTGTTTGGCTTGGGATTTGATAGTTTTCTTGGTCTTTTTCGAGCTCTTCTTTTTATAAAAATTCAAAAGCTCAAAAAAATTTTGTTTTTTCATTTGCTTTTGTTTTTTGTGTTTTTGTTTTCGTTTTCGTTATATATTTTGAAGCTTTGTTGAGATTTCTTGCCTTTGGATTTTGACTTGATTTTGGAAAGGAATTGTCATTGATTTCTTCCTCTTGTTTTTAAGCAATTTTGGTGTCTTTATATTAAGAGTTTCTAATTTTGGGAACTATCTTTCTGGACAACCAAAAGAGATAAAGCTGAAGGATCTTTGGGAAATTTCTCTCTTGCTTTAGGAGATTTTGCATCTTATAATTTGCATGCTTTTTAGTGATTTGCATCGAGTGCACTTAAGCATTTAGTCATTTTCATAGTTTTTGCGAGTGTGAGCTTTGTTATCGAAAAGAGAAAAATAAAAATTTTTTAATCTCGTAGAACCTATGTAGAAGTTGCTTTTCATCGAAAGACAATTACCGCATTTGCATGTAGTTTGGTTTATTAATTTCTTTTCTCGCGTCAAAACACCACAAGTTTCATTTCCATATCCCTTTGACTTAACATAGCAAACGATTAAAAATAAGCGATATAATTTGCAAAAGCAACTAGCAAGTTTTCTGATTTTCTCTTAACTAGCTAGGTTGTAGGGCCTTGGATTAGGTGAGTTGAGAGATTAACTCTCCAAGGCCGCTCAAAAAACATGAAAGTTGATTAATTGAGCGAAATCCAACTCTGGGTTAGGTGGACAGAAAGCTCTCCTCTAGAGAGTCGAGCGCGAGGGGAAGTGAAAGGCTGAGAAGAGAGAATACCCCCTCTCGGTTGCCAAATCCGACCTCAAGGCTGTATCCGCGGTTTCCGATACGGATTGGTGCCCATAGTTGCCACTCCTAGGTTCCACATAGGTGACTGCGAATACCCGTGGTACACGAGGCGCGAACGTCGCATCACTTTCGTGGTATTTCAGGGTGCCCTTGCGAAGCCTGGTACTTGTGCCGGGAGTCTGTCATTAGGAGGGTCGGCGTAGCTATTTCGATACCTTGGCTAGTAGGCCCGGGCGTAACTACTCTGAGACTACTTTCGGGAGGTCCCATATTTCGCTTTCAGTATTTGGTGTCAGGTCCTAATCATCCGAGCATGAAATACTGAATGTATGCTTTGATTGGGATCTCGGGATTATTTTTGGTGAGTGAGTGCTCTTTGCTCCTAGCCTTGCCCTAGATTTATACTTTTTGAGTCTAATTAAAATACATTAAAGTGGGCTGATCGGGCGCCTCGTCGATCGAGGAGAATCCAGTGGTTATCTCCCGGGAGTCCCGGAGCCTTCTTCAAGAAAGGCGTAGGAGTGATTTAGCGGTGGGTACCACGCTGCGTGTACGACGCGGTGGAGAGAGATCCTCACAAGGATGCGAAGGTTTTCGTAGCTGATTTTGGTGTTGGTTTCGAGAGGAGCGCTCCACTCACCTCGTGAGTATTATTTCCGCGGAAGAAGAAGTACGAGTAGAGAAGTGTCTAAACCCTCGGATTCACTTCCATCTCCTCTTCCTCACGATTATCCGTTCGTTGTTGAATACATTGGACCCGAGTCAAAGAGCGGGAAGATCCTCCTTATTATACATACCTTTCGATGGCCACGGTCAGGAACGCAACACGCGGCTGAGTGCCGGCAGTCATTCGGACTCACTTGCTTCGAAGGAGGGGGCACTATTGCTATATATTCGATTGCTTCTGAGTGCTGCTTTGTGTTTGGTTCTAGTTTCACCCAAGCACATGCTTCTCAATCTGGTCCCTTCGTTTTGGAATGCTAGTGGGATTCCTTCTTTCTTTCCTTTTTCGTTCTTGCTCGGATCTACACCCATGTCTTCCATGGCTAGTGGATCAGCTTCTTTTCAAGGGTTCCCCTTCGGACATGGACATATTCCTAGTTCAAATCCTTCTTTAGGGTCACTTTCTCGTTTGCTTTCTACGGACCCGCAGTTTCAACCCTTGGTACGGAGGTCAGAATTCAACCACCTGCAGTTGGAACCCCGTATTTACTACGACGGGGGCGAATCGGGTTTTACGGCTGGTCACGAGGAATGCTTCTTTCCCTTCTTCGAGTGCTTATTAGACCTTTTCCCCTCTTTCTAATGCATGGAACCCCTCATCGGGGGCTTTTCCCTCTTCATTTAGTACTTCGGGAGGGGGAGCTCAGTCGGTCTTTGGTAACTCTGCGTGGGGAGGAGGTTCTTCTCGCGGCGTTACGAGTTGCTCTACGGCAACCCGGTGCCTAATCAAATCCGAGGTATTCTTTTCGAATGTTGGGAATTCATCCTATCAAGGATGGAATTCTCGAGCTCCCGCCTCGTCTCAGTTTTTACGGCAACCTTAAACTTGCCGAGATCACGTTGAAATTGATGAATGATCCGATTCAGTATAAGTCAGGGGTGGCCTCCGGCCCCGACCAAACTACCTTCGGACATTCCAAAGTTTGAAGGCAGGAATGGAGAGGATCGCGACGACCACATCACCACTTTCCATTTATGGTGTTCTTCTAACTCCCCCGATCGATGATTCAATTAGGTTGAGATTGTTTCAACGCACCCTAACTAGAAACGATACCAAATGGTATATTGAGCTAGTCGGGAGTAGTTTTGCTACATTTGGGCGCACATTTACATTTCTAAACCATTTCCGGTTACTGTCCAGATATGACGACGGGAAATTTGAACTCCTAGCTAATTTTTAAGCGGGACGACGCAAACCCACATTTCGACCATATTCGGGAATGGAGGAGAAGGAAGAGGCTTATTAAAGCTCATATTCCGGGGAGAATTACTTTTGGAATGGTTTAAATCTCTGATGATCGGACATTTCTAAAGATGTATCCACTGTGCAGGGGTGTTTTAGCAGAGAGGCCATTTTTAGGGCCCATTTGGAACTGATCATTCTTAATGCGGGTCCTCCATAAATATTTTTCCCACACGCTCCCTCGCTCCAAATTAGATTTATCCAAAACTAAGCATGGTCCTCATGGTGATGGACTTATCGGATTGATCAATAGTGGTGCGCTAGCACCTTACTCGATTTCACGGTAGTTGTCTATACAACCATGCATCGCGTAAATTAGCTTTGTGCCTGCTGAGTCATCACCTTCCCAATATTTGTCGATAAATGTTGTCCAAGCTTCCGATCCCGAAAGGAAATCAAAAATCCGAAGGGAAGAAGAAGGGACAGAAATAATAAGAAAGGGAAAGAATGGGAAGGTTAATGCGAATAAAACCAACGAGCATGTTGGTGAGGGTCCAAAAGGACAAAAGAAAGTGAAGTTTCCATGCAAGTTATGTCTTGGAGACCATCTTACACACCTATGCCCTAAAATTCGGGATGCAGCGGTCTTGTTAGCTCGGCGAAAGGTTCTTCTAGTTCCGCATTTCGTAGTTTGACAAAACCCTTTTCAAAGGGCAACAACTAGTTGTGCGCGGAAATCAAAATTTTGGGGCTTCCTGCGGGGGCACCCGGGAAAGGCTATGCCATCAAACATATTCATGATGAGTGTCGTGGATGTCGCTACGAGATCCCGTGATTAGTAGAGAAGAGTCTTTCGACTAAGGATATCGATGCTACTAAGCTGGCTCCCATTACAAAGCCTCTCTTATTGAGTCTATGCCTCGGATGCCCAGCAAGCATCTACTAAGTGTTCAACTATTAATCCAAACGCTAGGCGCCCGAAACTACTCTATTGTGGAAGATGCATGCGCGGATTCCTGTGCCATGTCGGCTTTAGAGGTACTCTAGTCTTGTCCAGGCTCGGCGCGATGTTTTTGCTCATGCCATTGGGGCTATTGATCCGAAAAATTCTCTTCGATTACTTTTGATATGTCTAATTTTAAGAAGAGACTCCCCCATCATATAGCTTTTCATATTAAATCATCATACCGAAGTGAAATATCTTTCGGACGATCGTTGATGAGGGTGCTTCATATGCGTGATGTCTCTCACATGTTGGAAAGACGATTGGATCTCCCAAAGTTGTTCCATCTACCACTCTTCGACTACGTTTGATGGTCATTCTCACGAGACACACATGGTATTGTCCCTAGCTTTTTCCCATACGTGTTGAGCAAAGCATCAATATGGAGAGGTTGAGGTAGTTGATGCGAAGCTTGGACTACAACCTTCGATGAGGGAGCTTGGTTTATGAGATGGATGCCATTGCATCCTCATTATTTCGGATTACTTTGTTTCCTCACGAAGGGAGGATTATTCTGATGGACCAGCGGGTGTCCTCCCGCAGCTGACGCAGATACGTCTACAGCTCATACGTTCCAAGGAGTTGGATAGTGTCAGCGCACATTGAGAATTTGGGGGTTGGAATGTGATTCTTCCTTGATGGGTACTTTTGATATTCCTCCTCCTACGGTGCGTCATAAATGTAATTTCATCCTCAGGCTCCTCTTCAAAGAGAGTTCTTGAGACTCGTTGATACCTACGGACACCTTGGCCTTGCCTTCCCCTACGCCACATTAGCGGAAGGTCAAGTGGGTGGAATGGCATTTCCAGGTATCTGAGTTGAGTGCTTATCATTCTATTGACTACTGCAGAATCCATCCCAGCTCCTCTTTCTCCGAAAGAGTTGGATGGAGATGTGAGCTCAGCTTGGACACTTAGTTCTTCTTACGCCAGAGTTGCCTTGATACCACTCTTTGATGCGAAGGGCCATCCGGAAAGCTATGGCTTGGTATAGATAGACCGTGGGATGATTTGCATCATCGGTCTTACTTTTTACTGATTTGAGCGAAGTTGAGAGCAAGTTTCCAAGTCCTCGGTCTCCTGGTCCTGTTCACCAGTCCCCGAACCCTTTAGCACCAACACAAGTTTATGTTGAAAGGGAACATGGTTGTGATCTTTCTCCTACTATCCATGTGAACATTTCCAGGATCCCAATATTATTGAGAATGTCTTCATCGGGGCTGAATTTTTCCCGTGAAGAGATTCGTATGTTACACGCGAGTCTCCTTAAAGAGTATAGGGATGTATTAAGCAGTCTTACTGAAAATGCCAGTATCGATCCATCTATTGTCCCGGCATGAGATCGAAAGACTTGCGAAAACGCTAAGCCCGTGAGGCAAAAAGCTTCATCTAGTCAATCCTAGGAAGGCAGTGACTATCCAAGGCGAGGTGGAGAAGTTGCTTAAGGCGGGATTCATTTTCCTCTGTTCCTTTGGTCGAATGGGTTTCAAACCACGATTTCCCGATGAATAAAAAACAAGGAACAATTCGAGTTTGCATTGATTTCGGAGACCTTAATAAAGCATTTCCTAAAGGATAATTACCCCACACATTTATCGATCATATCATTGACGGGTGTGCCGGTAATGAGATTTTCTCCTTCATGGATGGTTTCTCCGGGTATAATCGGATTACTATCCGTCCTAAAGATCAGATACGATCGCCTTTATTTGTCCCTGGGTACTTTTGCATACAAGAAAGATGCCTTTTGGTCTTAAAAATGTTAGGGGCTACCTGTCAGCAGCATGTCATATGCCTTCCACGACATCAAAAATGTTATCGAGGTGTATTTGGATGATTTAAGCTGCTCATTCTCGAAAGAGGATGGATCATCTTGCTCACCTCCGGCAAATATTTGAACGATGTCGTTTCTATAAAGATTAGGTTGAATACGAACAAGTGCATTTTCGCTGTGCATCCGGTCGGTTATTGGGATTCATTGTGTTCAGGGAAGGGATTAGGGTAGATCCCTTCAAGGTTGAGGCAATAATTCGGTTCCCTCCCGTCCTCTATTCTTCAACTTCAAAGTCTACGAGGAAAGTCTAATTTTCTTCGAGGAAGATTTATAATGAAATTATGTTTGAAGTTACCAAGGGATTTATGAGATTGTTGAAGAAGGGAGTTCCATTTCTTTGGGATGACTTCGCTCAACGCTCATTCGATGCTTTGAAAAAAGCATTGACCTCGCTCCTTTATTGAGTCCACCCCGATTACAAGTGGATTTCCTTTTGTATCTTGCGGCCAACGAATCTACTATTGGTATGGTTATGGTTCGGGAAGATGATGCTCGTTACAGGCATGTTATATACTATCTTAGTCGAGGATTGGTAGGACCCTGAACTCGTACACTCCGATGAAAAAATTAGCTTTAGTAGCAAAGTTCATGCTATGTAGCGCTCCGGCATTACATTATTCTACGAAAAACTTATGTTTTGGCGACAGCAATCCACTTTTCCGTTTGTCCTCGGTAGGGCAAGTGATTGGGGGGCAAAATACAATAGATGGATTGTGATTTTGCAGAATTTGATATTGAATTTATGTACTCCTAAATCCAAAAATCATTGGTTTTCGTGGAATTGATCTCTGCTGAGTTGCCCCGTGGGGGAGGAGATGATCTATGATGAATCCTTCAGGATGAACATTTGTTTCTTATCTCTTCACATGACCCTTGGTATGGAGATATCATTGAGTATCTTGGGCGTGAAGTTTCCCTCTACTTTTCGAAAGATGAGCATCGTAAGATGCGTCATAGCTAAAATTACTTGATTATTGGTGATGCTTTATACCATCGAAGGGTTGATTCAATCCCTCGAGACGTCTGTAGCTCTCGAAGAAGCCGAGGGAGTCAGTGCTAAATGATTCCCCACGATGAGCTTGTGGTGGTCATTTATCAGCTTGCATACTGACAGATGCGTCTTTGGTACTTTTTGGCCTTCGATTTTCAAAGATTGTATGGAGTCGGTCAAAAAGTGTCATCTCGTGTCAAGTCTATACTCGAAAAATGCACGCTCATCCAACTCCGTTTTGTCATCATGGTCCTTTACTAAAGTGGGGGTATTGATTATACTACTTGTAAAGCGCCGATGTCGGCTAAAGGTCATAAGTACATTATTATGCAGAGCTACTTTCACGAAGTGGGTTGAGTCTATGCCTACCCTTTGGGAATGATGGTGAGATCTGCATGCCTCTCAACAAGTTGCTCGTGCTTTTGGTGATTCCTGAGAGATTGTCACCGATCATGGTAGTCATTTTTCGAATAGCATGATGGGTGAGTTGGCTCTCAAATCGGGTTTCCGGCAGGGCATTCATCTCGTATTATCCTCAAGCCAATGGGCGAAAGTGGAAGCGCGTGAATAAATCTTGAAGACAATTCTTACAAAGGACAATTGATAAAGCTAGATCCAAGCGGCATATTATGCTTTATCTGCACTTTGAGCATACAGGACGTCGTTAAGCGTGACCATCGGATTTACTCCGTTTCGAGCTAGTGCACGAGTTGGAATCCGTATTTCCCCATTGAATAGTGAGATTCCTTCTCTTAAATTAGTCTGGTGAACTTCTTCCGACACTTCTAGTCTTCGAAGAAAGGCTCAGCTTCATACGGAACATCTCGATGAGCGGCGTCAGGATGCCGCCACGATGAATGAAGCACATAAAACCGAGTTAAAGCTCGGTACAATAAGGCGAAAGTCAAACCTAGGGTTTTTTCGGAAGGTGACCTTGTTTTGGTCTGTGCCCAAGAAAAAGATGCCTGATGGAGAAAATTTAAGTCTGTGTGGTATGGCCCCTTCATCGTTAAAAGTCCTTAAAAAAGGAGCTTATACCTTGGTTGATTTTGAAGGGCAGAGTTCTTTGGAGCCTGAGAAATAGGCTCTATTTGAAGAAAGTATTATGCTTAGGCTTCGACCTGGCATGTTGCTTTCGTGTATAGTAGTTTTGCTTTGTACATATCTGGTTGATTTTCAATCTTTGATGGGATGGTGATGTTTTTGATGCTGCTTTGGCGGAGGCTTGTGTTGGATGTCATGAGTCATTTTGGTTTCGCCGATGGTGCTTGGTAGACACACCCGAACTTAGCTTTGCGCGGCTTGGGTACTTCATTATCCATCCCGGTCAGTGTGTTAGTATCAAGAGAGAGTCTGCATTGGTCCCGCTTCTAATAATATGGCGGAATACCACTATGAGCTTTGTTTATCTACTCTCGGGACGCAATATCTTTGGGTGTTTATTCGTTGGTAGTTTTCTTGGACTCTCAGTCTGGTGGTGTCGCGAGTTAGACAATACTTATCGGGTTCGAGATCCATTTTTACTCCGGTTGTTTTGAGGTACGTTTGTTACAAAGAGCATTTCATTTTTTAACTTTCATTCATATTCCTCGAGCTGACAATTGGATGGCGGGACTCATTAGCTAATCAAGAAATTGATTGGCATATTAATCATTCCATACAATAAAATTTAATCATCAAAAACATCATACATTTTGATACATTTGTCACATCACATCAAACATCGCCGTATATAAATCATCGCAGTGTTCAAAAAACTTTACAAAATTTGGATCCATAAGTCATACAAAAAATTGGGCTTATGCCCCGATCATGTTCGATCTCAAATAATATACAGTCATCTGATACATCATATCTATCTACTCTCGAGGTCCACCGCCGAAGTTGTGTTCCTATAGAACCACGATCGTGTGGCCTTCCGGCCGGAATAACCGTGACCCGATCTCGAGCACTCCTACCACCCGTCTCTAGATGGCTTCAAACGGATCTTCCATCAGCCTATGATCATAGGTACTTGGCGGGTTAATCCCTCCAAGTTCCTACGTGCACGACACGAAGGGTCATGCCGAATCCACCGCATCCGCTCTCGCCCTGCGACGCTTATGTCGCGGGAAACCCTCGGGTTGAGCGGGTCCAATATTTGTATCATGATCATTTTTAAATTGTAAGTCATTATGAATCCAATCAAAAACATGTTTGTTGTCCATTTTCTTATACATATTGAAAAAATCCAAAAAATTGCAAACTTACCCGATTGAACCCCATGTCAGCGCTGGTGGAAGGACAAGATACGGATCGCCCACAGTCCATCCCGGCATAGGGATAGTCGCGTCCACGCCGATGATTTGTTCTCCCCACCAAAGGAATAACTCATCATCCCAAGTGGTACGGGAACTTCTTCCCCCAATCTCTTCATCATGTACGCAGCTGGGCAATTCTTGGGTCTCTCGCTGCTTGATGGTAGAGATCACTTTTGGGTCTCCATATGTTGGTATCTTCTAGAGAGAAGAATGTCATCAAAATTGTACCATATCCAAAATGTTTTGTCTTTTCCTTTTCCGATTGAAGTCAGTCATTGCTTCATGTTCATTAGTAATGTTGTGCACCAATCATATAAATGAGTTAAGCATTCCACTCGCTTATACTCATTTGCGTCTGAATGCCGGTGTGAGAAGCTGATCCTGCTACTCTCCCAATGGTAAAAAGAAGGATTTTTATGTGCAAGTCTCTTAAATCTTTGATTGCAATTTGAGTTCCCACTTTCTGAACCCTCTACGCGGTAAACGTGGACGTAATCTTACATGGTTAGCCTCCCAAAAGGCTTCCGTGCAAGTCTACGGCTCCCCCTCGGGAGAGTCCGAGTAATAAAATATATATCTTTCCACTTCGATGCGTATGGGCATCCGATCTATGATGAAGCGATCTTCTTCCGGTTCCCAAGTAGTTCACAATCATTTTCGAGCAACGGGACATTACTCTTCATATTTGGCATTTTGAAAAACTTGAGCAATCCGCAATTCCGGGAGAATATTTAGTGATGCTCAATCCACGCTGTGACTTCTTGATCAATAGCACCGTGTTCACGCTCTCTCCATGATATGGTCATCCCGAAAAATTTCAATAATTCGTTCATTAGCTACGCATTTTTCATTTTCGAGTTGCGCATACACGACTTTCTTTGTGCACGGTGCGTGTATAGACGACTTGGTCATTACCAACCCACGTATGCGCAAACCCATGATTTTTAGCAAGAGATTCTACTAGGTGAAAATTCCTAAATTTTAATTTATGGAACGGACAAAAATGAATAGCAAGGATGGTTTATGAGCTTACTCGACAAATTCGGTGCAATTTGACGGTCGTGTTGCTCATGTTTTGACGAAAGAAGTTTTTTCTCCAGAGCACTTTTTTCCAAATCAACATTGTAACAATGAACCAAATATGTAGGTAATTTGTCTATTTATGTCCAAAAAGTTGAAAATTTTCGCAAAAATTTGTTATGCTTATGCAATCATCTTATGCTACATAACTCGGATGCTTGGAAGTGCCTAGATTAGTATGTTTTCAGTGTACATTTTGACGAATTTGAGATTTTTCACTGGTTTCTTTGATCCATGATTGCGACTCTTCATAGCGGTGTATATGATCTTCACCGGCATAGGTTAGGGAATCCACTTTTCCGGGTTGCATCTTGCATACTAGCCTCCATATTGATCACTTTCCATAGGGTTGATCCCATCGAGTCAGTGAGTATTACACCCATTTCACTCGCCGATTATTGAATCATGACTTGATGGTAGAGCCTTCCCTTTACATGGGCTTCTTAGTTAGTTCCTCGCTATCACTTGTTGACCATCTTTGCGTTTTATGTAGGCTCGAGAGTCCTCTTTAGTCCCACCATGACTTATGTGTTGAAGCTTCATTCTTCTTCTTCCTCACTATCATTTTTCAGCTGTACTCCCTAGAGGCTCCCTGGTGTTGTTGAGTTGTATTTTTGCATTGCATATTGGCTACTTGTTTATCCCGGCCTTTAGCCAGCTTCATTCGGACTCAATGTTTAAGCCAAATTTTGACCTTGACTATCTGTACAAGTTAACCATTGCATGCACTTAGATATCGCGACTTGACAACCTTTTACCTATGGATGGAACATTCCTCTGAGTATCGCTTACTAGTTTCCGCCACCTTGCATTGAGCATAGGATCGTTCCAATCCCGGGAACTAGTGCATATGTTTTCTTGATACTCGTTCTATCCATTGTACCATAGCATTCTTTTATTCTTTTCCGGGCTTATTATATGAAAAAAGACAAAAAAATCAAATATAACAAAAAAGAGCGGGAACGGGATGTAACTTCGTTGTTTGATGGCAGGGTCGAGTCGGCTTGTCGCCCTTGAACAAAGAACATATACTTATATATATTTCCTACATTTGGGATGGTTTTAGTTTTTGACCTAGGTTCGACCTTTACCTTGTTTCACTTGTCGGTCCTCCCTGGGTTGGTTCTCTCTTCCAATCATATGGAGAGTTTGTTCGCCTCCGCATACATGAACTTATACGATGTTACTTTTACTACCATGGTCATCACGAGTCGTGCTTTTGTTCCAGGAAGTCTAACCGAGTCGGCCATTCCGTAGTGTCTCTTGACTCATTATTCGATCGGCCTTTCCCGGTCTTGTCGGTATCTTGTTCTATCACATCGGATGTTTTGGTCTTGCTCGTCTTGGTTTGAGAAGGTCTCCATTGACTTCTTCTTTGGGTGGGTTTGTCTCTTATCGACTACGACATATTGCTGCGAGAGCAAATCTGAGAGCCACACCCTGGCCCTATTTCCATCATTGATAGGTGACCTTGTGCTCGGCATTTGATCATCATTATGGGTCTTTTCTTGAATGGTTTCCCCTTTGTGTTCGACGTCGCCAAACATTATCACACTTGGGATTCGTGCAGTACCTTGATTTCCATTTGACCCCTATCGGTAGATATCTCGCCTACGTGTCGACTTTCATGATTGGTTGGTTCGAGGGTTTCTTCCGTGTGCTAACTTCATCTTGTGCATGCCGAAACGTATTTCGGTTTGGTTCACGATCACTCTACTCGTCCGATTCCTTCCAAATCTTGGCCTACGGGTTACACTCGCGCTGGGCGATGTGGGATGCCTTAATGCCTTCCTTCCGGCGAGATATTTTCCCATCGACTCCGACTCATTGCACTCGGGAATAAGGTCTAGAGTCTTTTTGTCGGTACCTTAGGGTTTGTAGTCATCGGTGGCAGAGACTCTTCGCTATCGACGGTGGGGATTCATCATTGCCTCGATTGGTAGATTCTTTCAAGTGTTCGACTTCAACTCATTTATTCGCACTTGTTAGATTGTGCTGGGGCACCTTGACGCTCATTTTCATTATTGGTGGGTTGTCTCACGTTGGTTAAAGCGTATACATCATTGACCGGTAATCCAACGATTTCTCACATAATCCGACTTCAACTCATTTATTCCCATTGTGTAGAATTGTGCCATAGTGATCGATGAAGACCTCGGGTTGCATTAGCATTTCTCGGTTCACTTTTGACGATCCATTAGGTTTCTTCCGGTGATGTCGATTTCACCCTTTATATGTTGCGGGTGTCGATGCTGCGGCATCCCATGTGTTGGCTCTAGAGTTGCGTGATTGTACCATGTGTTCCACCTCTTATGATTTGGTACTTGGAGATTCAATTATTATATGATCGACATCCGGTTTCGACATCATTGATCAGATTTCTATATATGTGATACTTGGACATTGATTCGGACTTGTACTTTCGGGCCATGCTCGGATGATTCATTGTGTACTTTCGGTTCGGCTATACTTGTATACATTTTGGATCTATTCCGTACTTTCCATATGATGTATTTTTGGTCGAGCATGGGTATACCCGCCTCGGCATGAGTTGACTCTCTTGTCTTCTTTCATTGGTTTTTTGGCGAGTTGAAATGCGTGGAAGTCCTTTCTTGTCCTTGCGAGTTCTTTCTGTGCATAATACATTTCGGCCATCATGTACCCCTTTTGACCTCATATATTAGGGGGCATCCGTTATAGCATCATTTTTCACCTCGGGTGATTCATGATTGTCTTTATGGCTTTGGGCACCCATTCCTACAGAGACTTGAACAAATTCACTAACGATGTTAAAATTCCCATACGGGTATGCCCGGACTTTTTCGCGTGTATACGCGAAGTCCACATGTACTTTTTGCACGCATATGCCATTAAAACCATTAAAAAATTATATAAATTCCTATTTTCGAATTTGGGTTGATGGTTACTCCCGTAGTTCAACCACCCCGGTACGTGCCATCATTTCCAACCGGGCGAAACTACTTTGAGGGAGTATGAGCCCCTCATGTGCATGGCCTAAAGGGAGAGAGAAATTTTATAGACATTATACTCGTCGAATCCCAATTCAAGTACGAATTCCGTGCCTCCTGCACTTTCCCAGTTTATACGGAAACCCTTGTTTCCTGGAGATGTTCATCCATTTATATGCCATCTCGAGTGCACAAGTCTTGAAAGTTTCTTAGCGAGGCAAGGGCGGGACGAATATGGACGACGGCTTTGCTCGAA
Source organism: Pinus albicaulis (assembly GCA_034641835.2). Classification (NCBI taxonomy): domain Eukaryota; kingdom Viridiplantae; phylum Streptophyta; class Pinopsida; order Pinales; family Pinaceae; genus Pinus; species Pinus albicaulis. Next base: position 522,051,829 of record CM076573.1, on the reverse strand, counting down.
GATGGTGGAAGGATTCGGTGATCTCTCCACTCTTTATTTCGCGTACATGTTGTTCACAATAATGAAGAACCATCTTGTTCCCGAACTTTTGTGTTAGTATCTATTTTTATATGTGGAAAGATTGATTATTAGCCGGTTTATTATCGTTTATATCGATATTTCACATGGATTACACTAACGTTTAGGAGAAATATATGTTGTACAACTAGGTTTCTGTGCATGTTCTTTCTTGTTTTCCCGAGGTTGAAGGAGGAAGAAAGGTTGCGGGGTTTGGACCCCGTGGGATCTACATCGAACGTAGGACTACGGGTGAGTTCGCTATCATTGTTATCTAGTTTTTTACATTCAAGTGTGGTTGTGTGTGAGTCCTTCCGAATGGCATGCCCTACTCCTGTGGGAGGTTTTTGACCCAACAAACCTCTAGGTGATTTTCCCGAAACACCTGTCTTAATTAGAACTCTTTTCTTCCATGCTTTGAAACCGCGAGAAAGTCTTCATTCCTCTGCAAAAACGATTATGCCCATCAAACATTAACTTCATCTCTAAAAACTCACTGCGGCCATAAACAATTAAATTCATCCTTACGGTTCTTCCCATTCTTCTTTGAATGTTCGATCGCATGCCCAAAAAGCTCCTCTACTTCCCCTATACTCTTTTTCTTCTGCTCTCGAAAAGGCACGCGATGAATTTAATATTTTTCAACACTCCCCCTTAAAGTCAGTGTGGGTTATCACGTCATACCCAAAGCATTTTTCTTAAAAAATTCAACGTCTTCGCCCCAATGGCTGCGTTAAAATATACGCATATTGCTCCTCATTCTACAATGTTGTAAAAAATTTCTACATTGTTCACCAATTCTCTCGATGTAGTGATACTTGGCATCAAGGTGTTTCATTCTCTTGTGAAACACCGAATTCTTTTTGACAATGCAATAGCAGAGCTATTGTCACAATAAATCACTGTCCCTTTTGCTTGTTCTTGGCATAAAATTCTTAACATCCTTCTCATCCAAACTACTTGACACGTTATCTGCTCGTAGCGCCACATACTCGCCTCTACTATAGATAACGCTACAATCGGATGTTTCTTAGAAGCCCATGAAATGGCTCTTGAACCCATGTGAAAAACATAAAGCTGGGAAGTGCTCTTTTCCGATCATCTACACTTCGGCGCAATCATATGAGAGTGTATCCAATAACTTTCCGAATTTCTCTCGAGCGAGATATATAAAAATACCAAATCCTTTTGTCACAGTTAACATACCTCGGAAATTCTCTTCACCGCACGCCAATGTGTTTCTTTTAGATTCTCCATAAATCTGGAAATCAAACTAATAGCATGCATAATATCCGACCTAGTTGCAATCCAAATACATGAGGTTGCCAACTTGCAATCATACAAAATTGGATCAAAATCCTTGCTGGCTCATTTTTACTAATTTCAATCCCATTACTCTGTGGGAGTAATTTCGGCTTGCACTCTGCATATTAAATCTTTCTAAAACTTGATTCACATACTTTGCTTGTGAGATAAAAATCCTTTTTCATTTTTCTCTACTTCTATTCCTAAGAAGTATCTCAACAAACCCATGTCGATCATTTCAAATTCTTCTTTCATGGCCGGTTTTAAAATTTTCACCGAGATAATCATCATTACCAATGAATATTACATCATCAACATATAACACAACAATGAGCCTTGAACATCCTTTTCTTTGATGTACAATGTGGGTTCTCCATCACATTTCTCAAACCCATTTTCCGATGAGATGAGTCTATCCTCTGTGCCATGCTCTCAGGTGCTTGTTTCGTCCCATAAAGAGCTTTATTCAATTTACGAACTTTATGCTCTTGGCCTTTCTTCTCATAGCCCCGAGTTGTTCCACATATACCTCTTCCATTAAAACTCCATTTAAAAATGTGGATTTTACATCCATCTAATATCATTTCCATTTGTTTGTCTTTGCTATTGACGGCACTTCTCCGACTTGTCTCCATTCTTGCAAGCTCGGTGCAAAAGTTTCCTCATAGTCTCTTCCATCCTGCTCGCTTATATCCCTTGATAACAAGTACGGCCTTATGTCTTTCTATCTTTCCTTCAGCATTACTCTTGTTCTTATAGACCCATTTTACTCCAATGACTTCTTCACCTTTTGGGAGGTCAACCAACTCCCATGTTTTGTTCTTCTCTATGGCATTAATTTCATCATCCATAGCTTCTATCCATTTTCTATCTTTAATAGCATCTTCAAAATGAATAGGATCATCAAATTGACAATATAAAGCAAATAGGGAATTCACTACCTTCATTTGCCGCTTCTGCTCATAAATCTCATTAATATTTCGAACTTTGTTCCTCTTTCATTTGGTGTAGTCGTGCTTGAAGAAGCACTTGAACTTGCTCCATGTGGTGTTCTTGGAGATGCACTCCGTTTCTTCTCAAGGGTGTTCTCACTGCCGTGAGGTGTCCCTTGTTGTCCTTGTGTTGGTGGAGGGTTGTGCTACCGATGAGTTGTTAATTTCAATCACATCTTCCTCATCTTCATCATGAGATAAACAACTTTTAACATTAAGCTTGTTTTCTCAATGCTTCCATCCCATGCTTCCTCTTCAATGAAGCGCACATCTCTACTTATCACAAACTTCTTTGTGGATGGGTTACATAATCTATATCCTTTGGAATATTCACAATATCCAAGGAAGATACACTTCTCCCCCTTACTATCCAACTTCTTTCTCAACTTATCCGGAATGTGTGCATAAGCTACACATCCAAAAATTCTCATGTGGGTGACTGCTTTTGTTTTTGCCACTCCACGCTTCTTACGGAACTTTGTTCATCGTAGATTTTGTAGGGCATCTATTTAAAATATACACTAACACAATTTTTCTTCTTCTCGCCCAATACTCATTCGGGAAAGTGTTTTGCCTTTAGCATACTTCTCACCATTTCCATTATGGTTTGATTCTTCCTTTCGACAACTCCATTCGTGCTGTCGTGTGTACCTTGTGGTAAATTGCTTGTGTATGCCGTTCTCTCTGACGTAAACGCATAAATTCCTTTGAGATATATTCTCCTCCTCTATCGGTTATGAGAACTTTGATATACAACCCGCTCTCGTTTCTCTACAAGAGCTTTAAAATGGAAAATTTTCTGAAAGACTTCACTCTTATATTTTAAGAAATAAACCCACACTTTTCTGTGAAATCATCTATTAAGGTCGCATGTACATTGTTGCCAGGCGATGTTGTTTGCATCGGCCCACATAAATCTAAGTGAATGATCTCTAAGGGTACTTTTTCCACTGATGGAAAATTTTCTCTCGTGTTGCTTTCCCAAGATGCGGCCTTCACATAGGTACGTCAGGCTTCTCAATCAATGGTAAACCTCTTACCATTCCTTTCTACGTGCAACAAATTTAATCCTCCGAAATTGAGATGTCCAAATCTCAGGTGCCATAACTAGTTTTCATCTTTCTCTTCCTTCGAAAGACTTCTTGAGTTACAACTACACTCTTCCCTTTTCCTTTCAAGTCGGTGTTGAGCTTGAGCGGAAACTTTCATTCTATTGCTGGTCATTTGTGTTTCGACAATGATTTTCTCGCTTGGAGGTATATCCTTTATGGTGCACACATCATCCTTGAAAATTACATTGTAACCTTTGTTTATGAGCCGCCCAACGCTCAAAAGATTACACTTCAAACCAGAACATAATACACATACGGAACAAATTTTTTCTCACCATTTCTTGCTCGAATACTAACTCGCCTTTTCCTTTTGCAGAGATTTTAGTATCATTCCCTCGTGGTTACTTCTAATTTAACCTCTTCATCTAGATTGGAAAACATTTCTTTGTTTCCGACCATGTGATTACTACATCCTGAATCTAAGAACCAAACATCATCTTCTCTATCTTGTGCTACATTAAATGTTAACATCACATTACTTGGGTTCTTTTCGTCTTTTGCTACATTAGAATTCGCCTATTTTTTATGTCATTTTTTCTTCTTTCTACATTCATTGGCATAGTGCCCATATTTCTTGCAATAATGACATTGGACATTGGATTTGTCATACCTTTGTCCATGCGCATGTTGGTGTCCACCTTGCCGGCTATTGCGGTGACCATGGCTCTAATTTTGATCATTACTCCTTCCATGTGAATGTGAAGGGCTATCCCTTCCACCTGCTGTTTTGGCTTCTTCCTCTTCCTCTTCCTCTCGCCTTGACCTCTTCCTTTTTCCCCGAAGGCATATGGGTCTTGAAGTCGTGCTCTAGATATGGATTCAACGTTATTTCCAATCTCTATTCATGGGTCATCAATTAAGCATGAAGTTCATCCACTGTGAACTTTGAGAGATCCTTGGTCTCTTCTATGGTGGTAACAATCACATCAAACCTTGAGGGTAAGCTCCTCAAAAGTTTCTCTCAGCAATCCTCTTGTCTTCAAGAGTTTCTCCATGGGACCTTATCCGATTTACAATCCCAATCACATGTGTAAAAAATGAATCTATACTATCACGAATCTTTCATGCGGAGAGTTTCAAAATCTCTCCTCAGCAACTCAGCTTTTTTGTTGTCTTCACTTTCTCCATACCTTGGTATGTTATTTTGAGAGTATCCCATGCATCCTTGGATCTCTTAGTTGTTGCTATCCTTGGAAACACACTCTTATTTACTTGCTTTGATACAAATAGTAGAGGGCTTTAGAGTCTTTCTTTCTATTTCTCTTCAATATATCCTTCTCTTCTTGAGTTAAGGCATTAAAGCCTCGCTCATCGACCGATTCATCAAAACCATCTTCTACAAATTCCCATAAGTCTTGTGAGATAAACAGTGGCTCTCATGGTAATGGCCCAATAATCATAATTATTTCCATTAAATTGTGGAAGCTGAGCATTTCCAATACTCATACCAGTGCTTGATCCAGCCATTACTTTTAAACCGAACTTTGAACTTAGACAACTCGCATTTCCTTGTACTGAAAGAACAAACTCTTTAAAAAAAAACAAAAACTCGTTTTCTTTGAGAAATACCTAAACTTTATCTTCTCGTGAGCTTTCACGCTGCCGGAGAAAATCTACAACAAGTCTTCTTCTTCTTTCAAACTTCTTTGACCTTCAAAGAGCTGAACTAGCTACGATACACTGTTGGAATATCCGAGAATTCCGGAACAACAATGGAGAGAGTAATACTCTCCTCTTCAACACGGAGAAATATAAAATTTCTTGATAGGAGACAGAGTTTTCACACTCAAAACAAACTTCTATTCCTTAAAAAAAACTATTACAATGTCTTCCTCACTACGGAGAGATTTACAAAATGTGATCGATTCAAAAAAACATAGTGCACAAAACTTCACCGTCTCTCATACAAACAACACTCGTCTCTATAAAACAACAATGTTGTGTTTTTTACTATTTTGCACTTCGTCCATAACCAAAACTAAACATAATAATACAATATGGCTCTCGGGCCTTTTCTTTTATATGCCGCGCATATTTAAAACTACAAAAAAAACTATATTAAAACTTAAACAAAATCTATTTAAAAAAAAATATCATCGGGGACCCACAATACAAACAATAACCAAAAAACTCCTATTTCGATTGACAAAGCTGGATCGCGATGAACCGAAAAGAATTAAATCCGCCATATAAATGGTGTCGGGTCCCGGACTTCAAACATTATGAATGACCAATCGGAAAAATTTCCGATTGCGATTGGTAGCTCGGACGTGATTTAACAAATAAAGCTGTGCCATAATAATCTAGATCGGGTCCGCCATTGGTTAATGCAATCGGGAGGGCATAAACAAAACAATTGCGATTCAAAACTTGTGATTGTTTAATATGATGCCTCGTGGTCCTGTGGGACCGCAGTAGACCTCGGCTTTGGTGGAGGGCGATTGTAATATCGATCGCGATTGCGATCGCATCGCAATCTTCCATATCAACAAGACACTCGCAAGTGATACTTGCGATTTCGATTAGCGATGAAGTGGTGGGGACCACTATCACGTGTCTCATTCAAAACTTAAGTCTTTTTCCTTTTAAACAAATTTTCTTCAATTTTGGTTGTTGAGGGCTTAAAAAGCCCGAAAAAGACTGTCTTAATTAGAACTCTATTCTTCGTTCTTTGAAACCACGAAAGTCTTCATTCCTCTACAAAAAAGGATTACGCCCATCAAACATTAACTTCATCTCACGAAAATTCGGTCTGCACCATAAACAATTAAATTCATCCTTACGATTCTTCCCATTCTTATTTGAATGCGTGGTGTTGTGCATGCAAGCTCCTCTGCGCCCTCTGTACTCTTTTTGTTCCCTCGCTCTCAAGGCACGAGATGACTTTAATATTTTCAACACTATTGAAGTTGTTGAGTCGGATACAAAATAGATAACAATTTCATTTATTTATTCGAGCTCATCGAACTCAACAAGTCTATCCAAGTTAGTTAATATCAACAAAAAAATCATTTATTTACGATAGTAGGAAATTTTACTTCTCGGAGAGTGTGCATCCTCGACAGAAATGTTGTCAAGATTTCAGAGTGTTGATTAGCCTTTCAACATTTTAAAATACATAGGAAGAGAAGTCGGTTATGAGAATTATGTTGCATATATGAAGGACGGTCCAAGTACTATTAGAATTAAGACATCGGTAGTTGGGGATCGTTGATTCATTAAGACCATTTAACCCTTAAATTCTCACCATGACCTCCACAGAAATTACTTTTGCGTCCTTGTTGGATATTGAACCATAGATAGGTTTGTTGAAAACTACATATAATGTCAGCATTTACGGGAAGAGTTTTATTGACAGCGTGGATGCTAGTAAGATACTAGTAGTGGATGGATCAGACGTCAACTCATCGGCAGGAGTGTTATCAAGAAAGCAACCATCTAGTCGAGAGATCATATTCTCTAGCATTGTCGAAGTCGGCGTGTTAATGGTTTTGATTATAATCGCCCCTTGGAAGTATAGGTTGAATATATTAACTATTGTAGCGAGTAGAAGTTTGGAAGATAATGTTGGCGGGATTAGCAATGGAGAGGATTCGCAAGGAGATAATTTGGTTTTGAAAAAATTATTCTCGAGCATGTGAGCAACAATCATATGGAAAGGAGCTAAGGGTGTATGGATAGAAACCATATAGGTAAGCACATGAGCGAGTAAGAATGATAAGGATGATTTAAACCCTAACCACTTTGGGCCCATAAATAAGAAGGCTTTTAATTTATCCTATGTGGATTTGAGTCTTAATACTATTAAGATCCTCATAAAGGGTCTTGGATTTGTTGTTTCCCCTAAAGACAGGTCAAAAGAAAGCCTCATTTGCAATATTGAGGAAGGGATCCAAGGTTTATCCTTGGATGAGAAAGAGGAATTAAGACAATATTTCTCATTTATATTAAGGAAAGCAAGAGTCCCTAGGATTAACCTAAGCAAATATGAACTTACACCTCTTAGAACCCTTCGCAATAATAAAAGAATTGTGGTCTTAAAAGTGGACAAGTGAGGGGCAGACTATTGTCTTAGATAAGGATGATTATATAAGAAAAAATGAATTGGCATCTTGATTGCAATAGTTATAAGAAGCTTAGCTCCAACCCCCATGCCTAGGGGTTTTAGAGAAGTCAAGAAGGCCATCATGAATTCCAATCTTGATGAAAAGCTAAAAAAAGAAGTTGATCTCTTCATATGAGGTCACTCCAAGAATCTATGGATTACCCAAGATTATTGAAGGAGGGCGTTCCACTTATATTGATAGTGAATACGATAGGATCCCCCCACTTATGAATTGGAAAAAATATGTTGCAGGATTCTTAAACCCTAGTTGGAAACACAAACTCTTTCATAAAGGACTATAATGATTTCGTTAGGCTTATTAAAAATGAGAGGGTGGATGAGAATGAAGTTTTGGTAAGTTTTCATGTTGTGTAATTATTTACTAATATTCTATTAGATGAGGTTATCTAGGTTATTAAAGAAGTCACGGATCGAGAGGCAACTAATCTTGCAGATATTTATTTACGATCCACTTTGTTCGAGCTTCTAGGTGGGATATTATGAGAAAGTATTCGGTGTCGCAATGGGATCACCTCTCTCACCCATTTTCGCTAACTTATGTATGGAGCACTTTGAAAATAAGGCCCTTGATTCCTTTCACTTAAAACCAGCTTGGTGGAAGATATTCTTGGACAATGCCAACATAAAGTGGACCCATGGGAAGGAAAATCTTGAAATATTTTTTAATCACCATAACTCCATTTCCTCAGAGATTAAGTTTACTATGGAGGTTCAAGAAAGAATGAGAATTACATTTTTAGATGTCCTTGTTTCCAGAAATAAGGATGGAACATTGGGGCATCGAGGTTTTTAGAAAGAAAACTCATACTGTCAGTTATCTTCATGCTTTCGATTCTTACCATCATCCGGCACAAAAATTTGGTGTCTCCGAATACTCTTGTTGTTAGAGCCCTCAAGATATCACGATGCGGAGTACCTTGAATAAGAAATGAATCACTTGGAAAGTCCGTATTTAAGGGTTCATGATATAAAGTGAGAGATATTAGAAAATCCATAAAAAGAGCTGAGGGTTCGATCCTTTCACAAAAAACACCGACAACCTCAAGAAAAAAGGTGGTAGGGTTTTTCTACCATACATCTAGGGTGTTAATGATAAGATCACTAAGGTTCTAAGGAGGAAGAACATATTCGCACAATTTTCAACAATATGAACAATAAGACAAAGAATGAGGTCAATCAAAGATAGTATAAGTCATGAACAGCTAAAAGGAGTTTACAAGATTGATTGCTCATGTGGAAAAAGTTATATTGGGGAAACTTGACATTCATGCACAAAACAAATTGAAAGAAAATGAAGTCGATATTAAAAATGGGAGATCTCGCATCTCATCCCTTGTATAACACTTGTCGAAAACTAAACACCACATGTGTTTAGAAGATTCCAAAATCATCGCCAAAGAGGATCATTATTGAAGAAGAAAAATTAGAGGCACTTGAGATTATAATGCATCCTATTAATCTCAACAGGGGATGGAGGATGTCAAATCGGTGATAGATGGGGTCCTTTGATAAGACATATGTGTTCCTCCGGTTCATCATCCTCCTAGGTATACTATCTTAAGTATGTCTCTCTCCCTTCTTTTCATATATTTTTTTATGGCTTTTTAATTCTAGGGTTAGGGCTTTAGAGTCCCAGGGGTTAGGTCATTTATAGATCATAGTATTTTTTGTTTTATTTAATAAAGAATCAATGTGAATAAAATCATATCATGTACTTTCAATAATTATTCCCATTAATTAATTTTTATTTAACAATAAATAATAATGAATTAATTAATAATTATTATTAATATTAATAAAAAAATTTATAAAAAAATACTTCTAATTACTTATAGTTGGTTTTCTTAATTTAATTAGATAACAATTATTACATTAAATAATTATTTTTTTAACATTTATTTATTCTTTTGAATAAATAAAAATTAATTTATAGATAATTATTTTTGTCTTATAAGGTTTTAAAAAAATAATTATAATTTATTAAAATAAAGCAATAAAAATTATTAGTAACTCTTAATTTAATTAATTATATGATTTAAAACATGAATTATTAATTATTTCTAATTATTATAAAAACTATTATTAACTCTTAATTTAATTAATTAGATAATTTAAGATATGAATTATTTATTAATTCTAATTATAAAAAAATAAAAAAAATAATAGTATCTATTAATTAACAAAAAATAAATTAAAAAAATGATTAAGTTACTGAGTTAGAATTAAATAATAATTATAATTATCAATAATAATAATAATAATAATAATATATTATATATTATTAATTAATAAAATTTATTCTTAGAATTTAGTTATTAAAATTACAATTATTCTTAAATCATACACGTTGATTAAGTTAACGATTAAAATTAAATTATTATTATTATTATTATTATTATTATTATTTGTATATAAAATCTTTCAATTGATAATCACATCTAAGCATATTTTTTTCGACGTGTTTTTGAACCAGCCGAGTGTGATTCATCATCACGACAAGATGAGAAATCTGATCTAGGAACCAATTTAAATAGATAAAGGGACGCTCCAAATAGTCAGTTGTAAATAACTGCTAGTTTGAATAGAATAAGAAAAAAAAATTAATTAATATATATCTATATATATATATATATATATATATATATATATATATATATATATATATATATATATATATATATATATATATATATATATATATATATATATATATATATATAGATATATTGGAGGTCATGTCCCCATTCCTCACATCCACAAGATTTTCAATCAAGCGGTCGACAAGGGTTCCCTAAACCATGGACTCGGAGCCTCATTATCCCTATTTTTAAAAATGGGGATATAAATAACCCCTCTAAATATCCGACAATTATGATCAGCCCTCTCTTAGCCAAGTTATATGGTATTATTTTGGAAAAGAATTTGAGCATATGACTTGAAAGTGAAGGTAAGCGGGCTCAAGGCCAAGCGGGTTTTAGAAGGCAACACTCAACAACGGACCACCTCGTTACGCTTAGGATCATTATGGAGGAATGTCACAATCATAAATCCAATCTCTTATGTTGCTTTGTGGACATTAGAAAGGATTTTGATATGGTTCCTAGAAACAACCTATGGAATAGATTAGAAGAGCTAAATGTTCCTTTTGAGCTAAGAGCGGCCGCTATAAGGTTATACGAGAATGTAATTTCCAAGTTAAATAGAAATGAGGGGTGGTAGAGAGATATTAAGTGTAATATCGGAGTTAAACAAGGCTGCCCCCTCTCCCCTACCCTATTTGGCATTTTCATCGACAAGCTAGAAGGTTGTTTAGAGGAAGCAGGTTGTCTTTGGCACGATCTTAGTTAGGGATAGTCATCATCCTTCTTCTCTACGCTGATGATATTGTTCTTCTCGCGAGGTGCCCTTCCGATCTTCATAAGAAACTTAGACTTCTTAAGGATTTCTGCTCTACCATGGGTATGATCGTTAACATCTGAAAAAAACAAAAGTTATGGTTATCAAATCCAAGAAGGAAACTTACGCTAATTTTATGTATGACAATAGTAACTTGGAGGAAGTGTCTTCTTACAAGTACCTAGGAATTTATATTCATCACAAGCTCAACTGGAACTATAGCATTGATAAAGGGATTAATGGGGGTTGGAAAGCTTATTTTGGTCTTGAAAATAATTGTAAAATGAAAAAACCTCGTAATGTGGGATAGAAAGAGGTTCCTCTTTGAAACTTTAGTCACTCCCTGTTATCTTATATGGATGTGAGGTTTTGGGTTGCAGAGCACCTTTAGAGAATTGTGGAGAAATATTGAGAAAATCCGGGAAAGCGTTTTATAACGTATAACATCACAATTAAAAGCAATACATCCTATCCAACTATTCTCCTTATATAAGTGGGTCTTTCCCCTATCAAGAGCCTAGCTATGACTAGGCTTCTATTGTAAAAGCATAAAATCAATAGCATAGGAGACAATAGACTTCCTAAGCTAGCTTTAAATTCTAGCCAAAACCACCTTAGGCTCAAATGAGGTTGGTATAAAGACACCAAGGCTTGGTTAAACCATTGGGAGATAGATGAGAATGTTGCATTGCAAAACATGAATAACATTAAAAAAATAGTTACTTCTAAGTTCAAAGAAAAAAATGTGGTGTGAGAAATATCTAGCGAGCTAAAATAAAATTAAGATATTTTAAGGAGGTCATCAACCCCACCCTAGAGGATCAAAAGTATCTCTCTGTTTTAACTATCTCAAAGAAGAAAATTAATATAGCCAAGATTAGAACAAAATCTCACGATCTCCATAGTGAAACAGTCGATGGAAAATTCCTAAAACACCATGGATGGAAAGGATCTGCCATCTTTGTGAGAATATGAACATTGAGGATGAAAATCACTTCCTCTTAGAGTGCCCCACGTACAACCACATTAGATCTCAATTCCATAATATTTGTTGCAAATTTTAAGATGTCAAAATTATAGTGAGCTTGGGAGGCTTCTCTCCAAGCTTTTTTGAGCATAGGAATAAAATCTTAAATCAAATTAAATAATTCATTTCTTTAGGTCCAATAGACCAAATATTGGTCTCAATGGACGTTAACCATCATCATCATCATCATCATCATCATCATCATATATTTCTCACACCACATTTTCTCCTTATAGAAGTGGGTCTTTCCCCTATCGAGAGCCTAGCTATGACTAGGCTCCTATTGTACAAGCACAAAATCAATAACATGGGAGACCATAGACTTCCTAAGCTAGCTTTAAATTCTAGCTAAAACCACCTAAGGCTCAAACGAGGTTGATATAAAGATATCGAGGGTCTGGTTAAACCATTGGGAGATCGACGAAAATGTTGTGTTACAAAATATTAATAAAATTAAAAATATTGTTACTTATAGTGGTAAATGTGGAGCCCGCTCAGATTTAGGGAATTTGGCCAAGTTTGATCTGTAGTTAACTTAAGTGCTCCATTTTTGGTGGAGCTAATTTATGGGTCACTAAACAAAAATTGATTAGGCTCTATCTTGAGCTAGATTCGACGATTTTGAGAGTGTGAATAGTCAATTTAAAAATATCTCGGACATTCCGGACTCATTGGTGAGGTTTGAAGAGCCATCGAGGGGACTTTTGGGTGATGTTTATCTTCAGAGAAGTTCTAGGGTCCACGAGGAGCCAATGACATTTTGAGGCCTAGCCAGGGGCGGCTAGAGGCCTTATTCAGGGAATCCAATAGTAAGTTTTGGATGTTTTGGAAATTTTTGGAACTAATGGTGAGGTTTTCAAAGCTCTGTAGAGGACTTCTTAAGGTCAATACGTTTCGAGAGAAGTTCTAGGGGCCACTGGGTGCCGTAGGGAGAATGAGGCTATCCGGAGCAGCCAGTATCCATTCTCTCGCAAACCAATAGTCTATTCTTATTATTTTGAGCTATATGAATCCAATGGAGGGATTTGAAAAATATTTTTAAGACTTTTTGAAGGTTGATATGCTTTAGATATTTTTTTAGTGAACTTAGAGACAAGGGGTGCCACCGGATGTTGGAGGTAGAGGCAAATTTATGCAAGTGAATAGTCTATTCGACTATTTTTGGAAATTATAAATCCAATGAAAGGATTTTAAGAGTCCTTGGAAGATTTCTGAAGGCCGAGAAGCCACGAAGAAGTTTTTGGCAACCCGGGGCCAATAGTGGATGGAGGCCTAGATTAGGGAGCCGATGCTCATTTTGAGAAAATGACCAGTCTATTTTGGAGGTATGATATTTGATGGAGATATTAGGTGAGTTTTTAGGGATAGAAAATGATTTCTTAAGGTCTTAGTGCGACAGGTGAAGCTAAGGGAATCTTAAGGAATTGACAGAGAAAAAATCAAGTCTAAGGGAACCTAATTTTTTTCTTTAGAGTGATGATAACCATTCGGGGGTATGATGATGTTCTAAAACCAATGGTACCATGAAAATAACCATTGGAGTTGAGTTATTAACTTGTAAGAGAAATTTCACAACATAATCCCAAAGAGGCAAGTCAATTTGACAAGAGCTCAAGGAGACGTAGCCCACGATATTCGGGTCAACTCCTTTATTAAATTTGTTGTTATGTGTCGATGCTTATTTGCTGCACTTTATGGTTGTTTCACATGCTTAATATCATCAAAAATAAATGTTCTTAAAGCACTTAAACAATTAAAAAAAAATACACCTATTTCAAGTGTTCAATTACACATGTATCAAGAATAAGCTAGATCTTTTATTTATTTAATTGAGTGGGAGGTGCTTGCGCATAAGAATATCAAGTTATCCACCCATTTTAAGATCAGGTAGATTCTTCTATTTTCCAATTGGATTATGTTTGAGGCAATAGAGCTCACAATTTTTTTAGTTTCCTTTCATGTTCTTACACTACTTTCTTAGAAAGCAGATCCTTGGTTATATGTATAATTAGATGCTTTTTAATCATACCAAGAAGGTGAATCTGTCATAATTCCAAATTGGATGCTTGAGTTTTTAACCTATGCAATAATTGAGTTTTCCTTTACATGCCTTTAAACTACTTTCCTAGATTAATATCCTCATTTAAATGTATAATTGAATTCTTGTAAATCATACCAAGAAGGTAATTTTTTTAATACTTCCAAATCGGATGCTTGGGTGCTTAACTTATATAGTAATTGAGTTTTTCCTTACATGTATTTAAATGCTTTCCTAGATTAAATTTTCAAAACTAGAGTGTAATCGATTGCTTATAAATCATGTCAAGAGGGTGACTATGTCATACTTCCATATTGAATGCTTGGGTAATTGATCATACAATAGTTTCTTTTTCATGAGAATCTACTTTCATTTAGATTATCATTGCAAATTCAATTCTCAGTCATAAAATTCATATTTCAAATCCATAGAGTAGATTGATTATAATTAACTTTTCAAAAGATCGAAAGTCATTAGAATAGATACTCTGTTTTTATATCGATTCTAACCATCTAAAGTTTTTTATTCATGTTTATGAAAATTAGAATAGATCAAGAACACTTCCTTTTATTTCTTCTTTCAAATTAAGTTTTACACATTTAAATTTCACTTGATTCAATTAATTCATTTCATAGTTTTCATTTCTTAAAATTAACATTTAGACATAAAGAACAAAAACCCCCCAAAACAACATAAAAATACATACAACGAAGTAAGAATAAGGTTAACTAAGCACATTGTTGAGCTAATTTATGTACCTAAATTAACACAATTATTTCTTATCAATCCGGGTTGTTTATGCTTTGAGGCAAGTTCACTATATGTGAAGATCAGATGTAATCAAACCTTGAAAGATAAGTTATTCAAAAGCTGAAAGTAATACATCCTATAATTCTAATTCACTTAGTTTAAAAAGAGGAAGAATATTGAAATGGTTCTTGACTCAAGAAGTCCACTTTCACCTCAATTACCACTTAATGAATCAGAGATTAAAACCAAGAGCTTAAGATGGATAAATTATTAATGAAAGAGACTCTTAACTTAAGAGACACATAAGGTATTCCATCATAATTCATTCATCTCAATATCAAAATCTCAATAAGAAACTACTTGCATACAAACAAAGGAAACTAATTTTAATTCATCATTTTAGTAGAAGGGATGCTCAACTTGAACACCTGTTTTTCCAACTTAATAAAGTGATGAATAAGCTATGAGCTAATAAAATCAATCACTATGCATGAACCATAAAGCAATCTGAAATAAAGCTTTGAAAAACCAGTTCTACAATAATCAGATTACAAGGAAATAAAACTAGTTAACAAGAAAGTGTACTTAGCTTGGAATGGGGGCCCTCCACCCTTGCCTTGCACACTTGAGAGGTGATCTCAGAAGCTTAAATTCAGTTACACATCCATAGCATTGAACAGCAAAATAATAATAACACAAGTCTTCAAATTAGCTCCTCAATCCAAAGGTGTCACAGCATAAAAGTATATTAAGTTAATAATACATAAGCCATCAAAGTTTTGGCTTTAAATAAGAAGTCTCATGAAACAAACTGATCTATATTTACTCAAACAAACCCATCTACTCTCATCCACCTATCTAAGTCGAATTCATTACTCTTATCCCAAGAAATATGACCAATCCCATAGAATCTCAAAACGGCCCTATTTCTATGGGATTTCTGAATGACTAGTCATGATTGACTAGCACCAAATGGGCCTAATAAAGCTTGTTCTGTTCGAAATAAGCATAGCTGGCTTAATCCTATTTCCCAAGCTGTCCATCCATGCATTCAATTCATGCCCAAGTGTCCTGCAACCACATCAACCATAGAGCTATTACGGGAATTTCTGAATCTGCCAATTTTGCACTAAAAACCAAATTTTCATAAAAACTTTCGAAATTGAAAAATTAAAATTAAATACCTGAATGGATATCAAATATACATCAAAATGGAATAAATGAAGGGAAAATGGATGGGAAATAGATGGATTAGTAAGTTTCTTTGAGCAAAAATAAGACCAAAACTAAGGCCCAACACACATATAGTGCACCACACTTCATCAGATTACAAGCCTCAGTTGATAATTTATGTTGAACAATTTAAGACATTAAATTGGCTAAACATTTTGCACCATTTTCGTGGAAGTGTAATTAGGCAACCTCATTCCTTACATCTAAAAAAAATATTATATCCATAGAGAAAGAGATTATAGGGGTAGATTCATAGCTAGAGGTAGAATTTTAATTCCAAAAGCACCACTCACTCCATCTAGACCATGTAGTGATACACCACCACTTCAAACTCATATTCCATACTTCACTAGACATAGACTTCCTAAAGTCTTAAGGTTAGAAATCAAATTAGGAGGATCTCCTACTTCATCCACCGAGGCAGTCTTAGAGGAAGAATATCTTAGATCTCCAGCGGAAGGAGTAACCTTTTTCACCTCTATAGGGGAACGAATTCTAGCTGAAGAAAGAAATACCTAGTGGTGAAGAGGACGAATAACCTTTCTTCAATATCCTATTAATAGAAGAATCTGAGGAAGGGAAATTAACTTTATAGATAGAACCTTATATTAGCTCTGAGGAATCTATAATGGAAGGAAGAGGAGAAGGGAAAGGAGAAATTCTAAATGGAGAAAATTTACTGTTTGGAGGAGGAAGAGGTGGAGGACGAGGTAGAGGGAATGAAGGAGGAGGTAGAAGAGGAGAAGAAAATAGAAGAAATAGGGAAAATGATAATTCCTTTGGATTTCCTATAATTGATGGGGATACAAATGCCACAATGAAAAATATTTCACCCTCTGTTCTTCCAAATTTCCATGGATTAAAGAGTGAAGATCCTGAAACATTTTTGTTTGAATTTGAATTTTTGCATAGATCTTATGATTACTTACAAGACTCTCAAAAACTTAATCTATTTCCTTCAACACTAAAAGGAGCAGCTTTAAAATGGTTCATGGTTTTAGTCACACAGTCTATTAGGACATGGATTGAAATGTGTTGGCTCCTCGTAATTTGCAAGATTGGCAAGAACAAGTAGCAGGGAACCACATCAAACCACTTTGGAGTCCAAGGACCTAGCCTTCCTGGGCTCAGAGAGGGCTCTCTCTATGTTTTGGTTCAATTGATTTATCTTATGTTTATGTTTTCTGATTTTAAGCTATTTATGAAGTTTTGGGGTTGTTTGTTTTGTTTTGAAAAACCTCCAAACAACAATCCAACAATCCTAGAGAGCAGTTAAGAATTC
Organism: Pinus albicaulis; assembly: GCA_034641835.2. Classification (NCBI taxonomy): domain Eukaryota; kingdom Viridiplantae; phylum Streptophyta; class Pinopsida; order Pinales; family Pinaceae; genus Pinus; species Pinus albicaulis. The sequence continues at coordinate 522,034,511 of CM076573.1, read as the reverse complement.
TCTAGTTATTACTTTTAGACAAAGAAAACATTCAATATAACAGTTCAGTGAAATTAAAGAGCAGTCACGAATTATTTAATTAAACTTTGAAGAAGGCATTTAAGATAACAATTTGGTAAAACTAAAGAGCAGTTAAGAATTCTTTAATTATGCTTCACTAAGAAAATCTCAAGACAAAAATCCAGTAATCCTAGAGAGCAGTTAAGAATTCTCTAATTATTACTTTCAGAGGAAAACGTAGACATAATAATGACAGACAGAGTTGAGGTACCAAAACAGTATATCTCAACCTAAAATTATGTGCTATTAATAGAGAAATTGATGTACAGTATGGAAAACGAAGGAGAAACATTGACAAAGAGGGATAACATCACCATTAACATAGCTCAAGAATCCTGTGAACATGCTTGTATTGCTGATGTCCAAAATAGTTACAATGCTCTAGTGCAATAACCTTTGCAACTCAGAGTCTGATCAAAATCCTGTCTAGCAGTCAACCAACTAACCAACAACCAACAATGAACATCACATGCAGTATTTAACTTCAGATGAGGAGGTGATCCTAATCTAGGGTTTTCAGGTTATAGTTATTGTAGAGTAAATTTAATCTTGACCTTTGAGACCATGCAAGGCCCAAGGAAAAATATCACTGAATAACTTGTTGTAATAATAACTCTTAAATTAACTGCTGAGCTAAATTTTAAGATATTTTTGAATATTTGGCTTTAGTATTAACTTTTACAATAACTGTTGAGCTTCTCAAAATATCTCTAACTTCTTTAATAACTGTAGCTACTTTTATTTAAGTGAAATTAGGTTTTAGGTGGCAAATGTGGTTTGAAGAATTAATTTTTGATTGCCTTAGTCATATTGATCTATCTTCTTTGTTGATTTGCCTTTAATTTATCCTTAATCTTTGTTTTTTCTCTTAACTTGGATTTGTCTTTTACTTAATTCTGTTCTATCTTCTTTACTTCCTTTACTGTTTTGTCTTTGATCTTTCAGTGATTTCCTTTCCTCTTTCTTAACTCTGTTTTTAACTTTGAACCTTTGATTAATCCTCTAATCCCTTTTACCTTTCAATGTTCTGTAAATGTGTTTTCATTTTTCTTTACCTCTACACAACCACTATAAAATTCTCTTCATTTTATTTACCCTATCCTTTGAAGAACTCTCACTGCCTTTGGAGTTATTGAATGATCATCAATGGTCATGATCCATTGTTGTTTTCAAATTAATCTTGTGCTCCTGGTCCTTTTGATGAACAAGGCATTCTGGATCGTCACCCAGGAAACCTGTTTTAAACAATTATTGGACCTTAGAAACACAAATTGATTTACTATGTTTTATTATATATCGGTCACTTTCATAATAAAAAAAAACTTGTCAATAAAAACTTGTGTTGTGGACAGAGTCCGAATAATGGCAGCTTTTGGTTTCTACTTTTTGTTATGGCTTTTTTGAGTATTTGGAAGAGCTACAGAGGTTAATATAGAGGATTGGGGGCTTATCGCAATGGCACAGGGCTTTGAAACATTCAAAAAGGGTCAATGGTTTCGGGCTTATTTCACGGGAGCAGTAAGTGATTTATCACATGGGGCGTAGGTGGTTAATGGTATATAGTAGGGGGTACGTGATAAGATGCATGAACAACATGTGGAGGAAAGGATAGGCATGAATACTACCCATTTCACAAGGCTCAAAGATTCTTAACCTTCAGGCTTTTGGATTTGCGAAAGGGAGCGATGGCCGTTAGATCTGGGAGCGGAGATCTAACAGTGGTCGGGCGACGAATGTACTGTGAGTTGATTTGACGTGTGGGGCCGAGACTTTTGAATGCGATGGTTGGTTTTAATACATAGTGCAGGGTGTTAATAATCACAGGGCTTGGGTTTTAAAATGATATGGAGGGTTAATATAATGCAGGGGTTTGAAAATAAGGTGGGACCCAGGGTAAGAATTTAAGTGGAAGCGCTTAATGTAAGGTGGGGCCATGGTCGTATGAGAGAGGAGGTTTAGGTTTTAAAGTGGAGGCTATAAATTTGTAATGAGTGTTAGGTAATTTTTAAATAAACAAGGTTTATTTAAAGGAGTGGGTCCCGAATGATGACGATGTAACATCAAACCAAGCTTTGGAGCCCAAGGACCTAGCCTTCCTGGACTCAGAGCGGGCTCTCTCTATAAGTGTAAAAGATGTCGGTGTGTTTACTTGCGATGTTCTGATATTAGGCTAGTTATGAAGTATGTTTTTGGTTTTTTGGTTTTTTAAGGTTGTGAGGGATGAAACTGATCAAATACATAAACTGGATAACAAGATGTAGATAAATTGGGCTATGGGGTCAATCAGGTCAAGGAAGCTAATGAGGCGATGAGGTAAAGCTGCTGTAGGGCCGATTTGATTCACAATAGAAGGGATCTCTGGGCAAAATGGAGTAAATGAACAATAAGTTGGTGAAAGACAAGGGATTTCAAGTGCAAACTAGTTAATAGAAGACATAAACATGTAATAGCAAGCCATTAATCATGCTAGGAATAACTATAAGCTAATCAATACATAGAAATCAAACATTCCAGCCATACATAGAGGTATAAGACCCTCTAACTTCGGGAAATGGCTATCAGACTTTGGGGAAAACACACGAGACAAACTAACAACTCATGAACTATGCCGGAACGCCTAAACATAGTCTCTAAGTCATTGGGCACTTGGACAAATAAGTTTTCATAGTTTTAGGCAAAGGGCTAGATCGGGACTAGGCCTCCTTGGTTCAACAAAATGATCAACAAATCAGTCAAAGAGAAAGTTTTATGGACAGAACTATGTGAAGCTGATAGGTAGGTAGGGCAAACCATACATCCTACTCAACATACATGGAACTGATGAATAAAACTTAGCAACAACACCTTAGGTTACTAAAGAGCGGCTAAGAATTCTTTAGCATAACTAAGGGAGAAGAAAACATCAAGCTATGAAGATTCAGGAATTTTGAGGTGCCTCCATGGGCATGTCTCAAAATCAATCTTTACTGATCTATAGCAGCAAGAAAAATGAAATATGAGTGAAAACTAAAAGACAAAACAACATTAAGAAGCACTATACCATTCTACCATGTCAAGGAATCCATCAACAAGCCTTCAACATTCCTCAAAAGCATCCAAGAGGCAATCCAAACATCATAACTCAAGTGTATTCTTCAAAGCTCATATGACCAATGCATTAATTCTTCTCTCAAGTTCAGCCTTTGATTTACAAAGAGAACCATGGAATAAATAGGCTTGAGGGAGGAAAACCTCATGGAGCAACTAGCTATCCCATTGGCCAAGTCAAAATATCTAAACTTGTCCTTGAGGCTTTGCAAAGCCCAAGGCACAAAATATCTCATAAAATATCTTAAAAGCTGCTAAAAACGGAAATTATATTGACTTTACATGATTTTCCCATGATAAAAATAGCCTAACGCACATTTGGGAAAAGCAGATTTTTGGAGTTCAAAAATTACAAAAATACTTCATATTTAGGCCTGAAAAAGGTCCCCTGACTTGCTGAATGTGAATGGCAGCCTTCCTGATGTCGAAATGAGGCTCATGATGGCTCGTTGGAAAGCTCTCTGTGTCTGCTTTCCAACGCAAGTGAAATCACCTCAATCTGATCTCTGAAAGTCCCTCAAAACTGTACCTGTGCGCAAAAACCCGGAAAATAGCAGGCTGCTGATATGGCGGGCAGAATGTGCAAAATGAGGTTGTTTTTCGCCAATTTGGAGGGGCGAATGATCTTCAAATGCCCTGAAAATCAATGGAGACCTGCTCATGGAATTATGGCATCCATCAGTATCATCCTCCTCCCTTGAAAAATCCTCGAACTGAAACGGCGCAATTATGAGTTTTTGACTAAAAACCCAAAAAATGCCGAAAAACCAAAAGTTGCTGAAACAGGCCCAAAATTGGCATGCATGACCCTCAAGGGTCCATAGCAACATGCTCCGAATCTGATGCCAAAATATGAAGGGCTGATATGTCTTTCTTCTCTTTCCGTGTCGGGCGCTCCTTAAAACTGCTGTTCTTGATCATCATCCTTATGCTGTTGCTCAAACTGCTGAGCTGCTGCTGTTCAGCACTATCCTCCTCTGGTTCCTGCTTCTGCTGATCTTCACCACTGTCATGTTGCTCTTGTTGTCTTGCTTTGGAGGCATTTTGACCTAACTATGCTTTGGAAGAAACCAACTGCCTTTTATGAACAATGCCCTGCTGGATTGAAAATGGCCACTATACTGTTTGGACAGATATGGACACTGTGGATTTGAATAATATGCAACAATGTTTCTTTGAATAAGTCACCTCTGTACTTCTTAAAAACAGTCCTTCAACTCTGTATGCATTTCAGCCATGCAAACTTTTAACAATGGTACCATGTGTAAAAGACGGGATAACTGCTTTGTAGATTCCCTGTGTACTGTTTTGAACAATCACCCCTCTTGTGATTTGGTTAGGCCAACCTACACTGGTAATTGTGTTTTCAAAACAAAACTCAAATATTAAAACCCTGCTCTTCAGGTCATTCACCTTAAAAATACCTCTGTCAACAGATTTCTATAAAAGATAACATACAGTGGAAAAGAAAAGATACTCTTTGGTTAGGTGAAATATCAGCTCACTGTGTTTAAGAAAACACCTTTCACTTGTGAATTTTGAGAAATCAATCACCACCTTTGTACCTCTGCCTTCAATGTTAAACTCGATCATCAACAATGCTGCCTTCTAGAAAATGGCCCTATTCACCTTCAGAAAATCCCTGTTAACAAATCTTCAACATGATACAAAATGGTTTTTGTAAAGGAAGACCCAAGTTAGATGTAAAATCAATGTACAGTGGTTTAAGAAACACACTCTCTGCTTGTGAGTTTAAAAAGGTCCACCAACACCTCTATACCCCTGCTTCCAATGTTTAAAGTTTCAACCATCAACAACTCTGCCCTTTAGAACGTGGCTCTGCGCCTTTGGAAAAACTCTGTTCAACAATCTTTAGAATGATACAATGTAGTGCAATGAAAAAGCAGACTTAGTTTAGGTGTAAAATCAATGCATAGCGCTTTGGGAAGACCAGCTCTTTACTTGTGAATCTCAAAGGTCAACACTACACCTGTACCTCTGTTTTAATATTAAATGCAATTACCAATAACTCTGCCCTTTAGAAAATGGCCCTTTTCATTTGTAAAGTTTTAAGAAAACAAACACTGCTTTTGTACCTCTGCCTCCAAAGTTTACATTTAACCACCAACAACTCTGTCTTTTAATATGCTGTTCACCTTTGCAAACTCTTTGCCAACAAACTTACATTAATGAAAAATATAGTGAAATAGGGGCAGATTGCTAGAAGGGGCTTGTTGTGATGAGTGTTTTGATAACCCTGTTCTTCAAAAATGACCTCCCTCTTGAAACATATCACAAACAACAGCTCTTCAAAATGACACCATATGGTGAAAGAAAGGCAGAACTAGGTTAGGTGACATATCAGTGCACCATGCTTTTTAGGAAACACACCCTTTGCTTGTGAGTTCAAAAGATCTATCAATACATCTATACCCCTGCCTTTGATGCCAAAATTCAACATTAACAACCTCTGTCTTTCACTGTGCAGTTTACCTTTGAAAATCTCTGTTAACAAGTCTTCAACATGATACAATATGGTTTCTAGGAAAGGCAGACTCAAGTTGGATGTATAACCTATGCACAGTGGTTTTTAGGAAATATACTCTCTGTTTGTGAGTTTAAGAGATCAACATAATACCTACACCTCTGTTTTAATATCAAATGCAATCACCAAGCATTATGCCCTTTAGACAGTGGCCATTTTCACTTGTGAAGTTTTGAGGAATCCAACACCACTTTGGTACCTCTGCCTTTAATGTCAAAAATCTACCATCAACAACCTCTGTATTTTACTAGGCTGTTTGCTTTTGAAAATCTCTGTCAATAAGTCTTCAACATGATACAATATGTTCTCGGTATAAGCAGACCTAAGTAAGATGTATAACCAATGCACAGTGGTTTTTAGGAAACATACTCTCTGCTTGTGAGTCTAGGAGGTCAACATCATGCATGTACTTCTGTCTTAATCTTAACTTCAAACACCAACAACTCTATTCTTCAGAAAAAAGGCCCCTTTCTTTTGTGAAGTTTTTAAGAGAACAAACAACTACTTTTGTACTTCTGCCTTCAGAGTTAGAAATACATCAATGAAATATGCCCTTCAATGTAATCATTCACCCTTAGAGCCTCTTTGTCAATCAGCTTTTCAACATGATAATGAGGTGAAGAAAAAGGGCAAACCTAGGTTAACAATACACAGTGCTTTTATGAGGGACACTTTTTCTTGTGAAGTTTTATGAAATCAAACATCACTTGTATACCTCTGCCTTCAATAAATACAATGATTTGAAAACGACACAAACTGGCTTCCAACCATAAAAACCCGTATTTCAATTACCTCCTCTCACTGTGTAGAAAACTGCCCTTGTTTTTAGCATTAATGGCAAGGTCTGGGTTTTTCAAACATTTTGGTCACTTAATAACACCTTGCAATCGATGGGAGTTCATAAAAATACCTCAAATTTGATGGATGTTTGCTTGAAAGGAGGTAAGAAACCTTGGACAGCTTGAAAAAGACGCGCGGCAACCTAGGAGAAAACCCGTCGCGCGGGGAGAAATGTTGTCGGGTCGACTTGTCGTGCGGTCGGGCGGCCACCTACAGGCACGTCGCGCCCACCTACAGGCCCGTCGCGCCGAAGAAGGAAACCTTTACGAAAATCTGCCCAGGCACGTCGCGCCAAATCCCAGGCACGTCGCGCAAGTTTGCAGTTCATTTTGAAGGCCTTCCCGGTGTCGGAATTGGGCGCGAGATGGCTCGTTGGAAAGCTGTGGAAGTCTACTTTCCAGAAAAACTTGAATTTTGTCATTTTGTGTCCATTTGATCCTTCAAAAATTGATTTTCCCAACACTGGTAAAAACTGGTAAATCCTGGTGCAGAAATGCATCGAGCTGTTTGTAGACCATTTTTGAATGCCTTCTCGGTGTCGGAATTGGACGCGAGATGGCTAGTTGGAAATATGTGGAAGTATTATTTCCAGAAAAACTTGAATTTTTTCATTTGGTGTCCATTTGAGCCTTCAAAAACTGACTGTCCCATCACTGGTCAAAAATGGTGTATGCTGGTGCAGAAAAACATAGCGTTGATTGCAGGCTACTTTTGGATGCCTTCCTTTTGTCGGAATTTGGCCCGAGATGGCTCATCGGAAAGCTATGGAAGTCTATTTTCCATAGAAACTTGAATTTTTTCATTTGGAGTCCAATTGAGCCTTAAAAAACTGACTGTCCCATCACTGGTCAAAATGATGAAACCTAGTGCAGAAATTCTCCCGTGACATCTGTATTTTTCACATTTCTCATAAACCATGATACCTGTGTAGAAACTGAAGAAGGTTTTTCTTCTTGAACCTATGAGGGACAAAAACCTCTCTCAATTTTGTAAATTTCATCTCTGTTTGATCAGAAAATCATTTTGAAACAAACTTCCCGGGTGCTCCTTAACCCTAATTTCACTGTGGCAGAGGTATGATGATTCAACAGCCAAGCAATTTTACTATCCCTTTGTATTTTCTGTGATGAGATATTTAAGCTTCTTTTTGAATGTGGGGGATGGCCTTTTGACGAATTCTTGGCTTCCTTTTGACCATGATGGCAGAGTTTGTTTTGAGATCAAGACCCCTTTTGTCAATAGAACCATTTCATGACTGAACATATGTTCACTGTTTTTATCTCTTGGCGATTTTTAGCAAGGAAGGGCTATTCATAATGTGCCAAAAATTTGAAAGCTTTGAACACCTATTTCTTGAAAAGCATTTCTTTGGATCTTTGGCATGTGATTTTGTTTTGCTGCTTGAACCTTTTCTTCAAGGAAAAGTCTTCTTTTTGGTATCAATGGCACACATATATTCAATATTTTCTTTTTTCTACTGCAGGTACAGTCTGACAGATAGCTCTTTGAAGAGGGAAAACAATACCTTTGCACCATAAATAGTAACACTTACCTGTGCAATGACTCCTTTACTCAATTTCTTTGTGTCCTTTCTCTGCACTTTTTAGACCCATCAGCTTTCAACAACCTATAATGACTTTGGCCATCTGCTCATTATGGAGGAGGCTTTTCATCAGGTAAGGTATCTGAAGGCTTTTTCAACAACTCTGTTTGACACAGCCTTTCTCTGAATTTAGTGGTAAGAAACCTCTTGAAAAACATCTGTCTTAGCATCTTCACTTGCAAGCATCATTGTGTGTCAGCAGAAACCCTAGCCAGAGTAATACTATTTCCCTGTACTGTCCTAAGGCTGATTTTAGATATTTGGTTTGTTCATCTCATGATTGATTACTTTGAAAAATAGCCTTTGTGACTATGAAGGTCAGGGCTTTCTTGAAAAACCAAGACCTTTCTCCTGCTTGTGTAATGGCATTGGTTACCATCTGTTCTATTTGATTTTGAACAAAACAGGCTTCTTATGATTTGGATGTTTACTGATGACAGGTCCTTCTAAAGTTCAACAATTCATATGGTTTGCAAGTTTGAAATGAGCTCCTTTATCAGGCCAAACTCCCCTTTCCTTTGAGCTTATCATATTTTCACTATATTCCTGTTATGGTCATCAATTACATTCATGAAACCTGAAGATATTGTTTCATTGTTTCAGTAAAGGAAAACCTGGACTTTTGCAACCTTCTGAGTCAACACTGGCCTGCGCCCTCTGCTTATGTATGAAGGAGGCGCCCTAACCCTCTGCTTGTAATTGAAGGAGGTTGTGGGCCTTGACAATTTACCATTTTGCTGAGACAGTGGCGACCCTTTCTTACTGTGATTTTTATGCTGGAAAGAGCTGTAAAGTCCTGATGAGTGACTTTTGTTTTGCAGCTTCATCTCAGGCTCATAGTATACTTAGAAGCAGCTGTTCCTCTAACTGTAAACTCAAACATTTGCTCCATGAGATGAAATATATTTCCTGTCTTTGTAGAACCATAGAACACAGTGAAAACCTACTAGTCAGCTTGAGAATGGGCTTCATGCAGTGCTGAGACCTAGGGAATATGAGTGGCGCGACTTAAGGCTGTTTGTCAATTTCATTTGCAAATTAAGGGATCAGTCATGGTAGGTCTGCTGCAGATGGAGGCTTTTTGGCCTTTTGATGATTGCCAAAGGTGAAATGTCCTAAAACGCCACTTCCTAGCATAGGGGAGACTATTGAAACAGATGTGGATTTGCTTTTTAAAGCTGATGGGCAGACCAATAAGGCTGAGGTTAGATAGGATTGTGACAAGGAGGTTTTGGTTTTGCCAGGGGTGGACTGAATAGGTAGAAAGGCGAAAAAGTTTTGGGAGGGTTTTCTGGATGACATATTGACATAAGGAAATCAGTTTCTAGAAAACTCAGCTGAAGATATAGTCATCACTAACATGTAAAAAAAATACTGATGGCTAACAGTGGCTCCATTTGGGGAGGGCAGCTCCTCGTCAGGAGGTGTCCAGAATTCAGATTTTTTGGCTTATGAAGACCAGTGCCTTATCCATTGGCGCAAAATTTACCCTTCTCTTGATGTTATTTCTGAAGAATGACAGCATGGTTAACATCAAGGATACTTCTACCTACCCCACTATCTTTCCTAACATTTTTTCTTCTCTTTGGCGCATTTGAACTAGTAGCCTTTGACAATGCATATTTTTCTTTTTGCAAAATGAACCTATCTGTTTCTACTCTTATATCTGTCGGGAGTTCAGATTAAGCTGATGAACTCCTTCATTTCTCTACCTAAAACTAGATCGACTGTCAAGATTAAGCAGTTTGACAGGATTTCATTCTCTAATCTACAACATGAAATTTAAAAAGGATCAAATCAGGATTAGGCGGTCTGATTTGTCATGCATTCGTGGCATAAAGGACAAGATGCACACAAATGTTATTCTGCAACAAAGGAAACTAGACAAGCGGGGCTAAGATGTACAATGTGTTTTTCATCCCTCGCTTCTCTCTTTGGTTCTGTTTTAGGCATGTGGAACCAGAATCTCTCCCTAATCTAAGTTCTGTGATAAGTCAATCTTACACAATGTTGACTATCTTGGCGCTCACTAACTTATCAGCAAATAAATTTAAACATGCTCAGCTATGATTAGGCTAGATAGCTGAACAAGACATTGAAGTACTAGTAGCGGCATTTAGACTTTCTCGCTTTCTGAAAGACTATTTTTTGGAACATGGGGCTTTACCACTGCTTTTTAGAAACTGCCCTCTTTTTCTACTTTTCACTGTTTTTTGTATTTTCTGCTTTTTCACTTTCTCTTCAAACAAACTACAAATGAAAAAAAAAAAAAGGTGCTCACAGGCTAAGCTTATTTTCTATTGTTGTCTTTCTATCCTGATCTAATATGTGCACAATAGACATTTGTTTGGTGAACTCTGTTTTCCAATGCAACCAGTCAAGTAGATGCTCACATGGGTGATTCTGGTTTAGTTCTTTCATGATGCGGAAATAATGAAAAGGCCACTCCCATTTGGTTTGTTTCTGGATAGTAGAGCTTAAGTTTTTTCTCATTCTTGGTAGCAACTTGTTTATGATAGAACCCACTACCCCTACAGATTTCTCAAGGAAATCAACAAATAGATCTTGGAATAATACCTGATCTAGAGGATTTGATACATAGGATTTATTCAAGACTACTCTTTCAGACTTCTCAAGGAAAACAACAAATGGATCTTGGAATAATACCTGATCTAGAGGTTTTGAGATATAGGCTTCATTCAGGACTACTCTTTCTTCCACTTGGCTATATTTGGGACCCCCCTGGTAAAACAACTCTTCCTCATGATCACTCGAACTGTCGGACTCATCATGTATTGCAGTGTATTTTTCAATCCAAGCTGATGTGTTTTGATAGGGCGGGCTGGAAACTGTGTGAAGGTCATCAGGTTGATGGGCAGGGATACACTTTGACAGTAAATTATCTTGAAAGGATAGTGTGACAACTCCCATGTGTTTATCAACCTCTACTTCTTCATCTGCAATTTGTAACTCAATGGAACTCGATAACTGCAAATCTGGAGTTAAGGAAGATTCTATGTCCAAAATGATTTCCTCAACTATTTCAGGCAAAGGATTCTCATTTACAATATGCTCAAGAATTTCACCATCTTCCTCAAACTCATCATCAAAGCTGAAAAATTGTTGATTTCCAATCATGTGCATGTTATCTCTGACGAGCTGAAGTGAAGTAGAGCAAAGAGTCTGAGACTCTTCACTTACTTCTAAACTTTCAAGGTTCTCCTCATGAGTGTCATAGATGACCGGTAATGGCTGCTTACTTTTCTCAAATTTATGAAACTGAGCTTCCTCCCAAAAATCAAAAACTGAATCTTCTACAAAGTTAGCTTCTGTTTGGAAATCATATAAGTCAACATATTGATCAAACATTTGAGAATCATTAACATAAGCAATGTCACCAGCCATGTACATTGGATTGCCATATTTCTTTTCTTCAACTTGATTTACAAATCTATTTTCTGACTTATGATATGCGGGATTAACAGGAGAAAGATCAGAGAAGTTTTGGTTATTAGTTTCTGCATCTAGTAACGGAAAATGCGTTTCTGATGGTTCGAGAGCTTCTTCCTTTTCCATTATCTGCTTGTCTATATCACTTTCATTGTATAAGATAAAAGAATCTAAATTGGAATGAGTGGAATAAATGGGAGTATTGTTTTCCATGACTGCTTGAGTTACTAGAGGTTGAGTTACTTCTAGTCCCAGGTTTTCCATGACTGCTTTAGGCATGAGGTTATGGGAGGTACCCGAATCTAACATGGCATTATGTAATATATTGTCCTGTATGTTCAGGCTCACATAGGAAGGAGAAACAGACCCTTCTTGGTATTGACCTTCTATTTTCGGGCCGAATAAGAGCTCGGGTTTGTTTTCAGTTAGATTTAAAGTATCTGCCTCGCTCCCTATGTCAAAAACTTTGAAAATTTGAGATCTATACCTATCTACAGTTATTAGCTCGGTAAGGGGTATGGTAATTTTTATTTCGGAAACTTCCCCTTCGAAACTAAAAGGAGTTTGTAGTTTGGGCAGATTTGTTTCAGCTTTTTCGGACATGATCTTTTCTATGCTCTTAATTTGCTGACTCTGATTCGGGACTTTGTTTGACACCGTTACTTCGGGGGTTTTTGTAGAGGTGCTAAGAGTATCTGAGCTAAGACTTGTTTGAATAGCTTTATCCTTGTTTTGGTCAATTTTCTTGGCCATAATTTTGTTGCTATCCATGGCTTTTTTAGGGATGGTGTAAGAGGTTTTAGCAGTGTCAGGGCTACCCTTCTTGGAGTAGTCTTGGTTTTTTCTACTTCTAAGGTTATACTTCCTATGAGCTTCTATAATGGAATTCTGAAAATATATGGCAGGATCTTCGAGATCTTCATCATTGGTTTCTTCCTGACTTGGATAGCATAACTCTTGCTCTTCTGCTGTGAGGTAAACCTTACTCTCGTTATCAGAACCTATGAGGTTCCAATGATTTTCATCAATGGGTTCGGTATCCTTATCCTCTTTATCAACATAATTCTCACTGAAGGATGGTCTGATTTGCTGATCATTTCCTCTTGGTTTATTTTGAGACTGACCTTTTCTAAAGCCTTGGTTCTGGTTTTGAGGGTTTGGTTGGTTGTCCCTAGGAGGCATTCTTTCACTCATTTTTTCCCACATCTTTGTCATGGATTTGACCAAGCCATCTATTCTAGGATCTAGGGAAAGAGATGAACTGGATACCTCATCTCTATATGGGACTTTTCTTTCTAATCTAGTCCTAGCTCTTTTTTCTGCTAAATTGGCTTCTTGTTTTATGGCTACTTGTTGCATTTCCTCTAGGGTAGGGGGATCCTTGTCTCTTAGATGATATGTCATGTCTGGATCAAAACCCTCGGGGAATTTTGCCAAGACTAAACCAAGTGGGGGTTTGAAGTGAGGTGGGAGGGCGTTATACACATTGTTGAACCTAGTGCAGTATGCCTGGACACTTTCCCCATTTTCTTGTTTTAGGTTGTTATATTCTAACAGAATTTGAATAGGGTTCCTTCGGACTTCCCACTTGTTCGTGAAGACTTGGCAGAGTTCTAGGATGTTGTGGATGCTGTTTGGAGGCAAGCTTTTAAACCATGTTTTGGGTTCTCCACCCAGGCTTTGGGCGAATATTCTCATTCTGACGGTTTCGTCGTGTACTTCCATGTATTCAAAAGCATCACTAATCCTACTTACATGCTGTTGAGCTGTGGTGGTGTCTTCTCCGGTAAAGTGTGGGATATTGTCTTGATATTTGTTTGGGAGAGGAGCTAAAGGTGGTGGTAACACCAAAGGTGCGTACCAGGCCAACATGATTGGAGGTAATGGATGATGTGCAAGATGAGGGCTAGTAGGCTGAAATGAAGTGGTATGAACAGTGGTGGTTTGACCAGGTGTGGCGGATGAACTTGGACTAGTGATCTGGTTTTGAGCAGATCTGGGATGATAAGAGCCAAACTGATAGAGAAGCTGGAAATCCGGAGGGGTGGTGGGTGAAGCTTCTCTAATAGGACTCTGTGGTGGGCTTAGGGGTTCAAGATCGTCAAAGTTAATCTTACTATATGATTTGATTCTGGGAAGAGCTTGTGATGACTCTAGTTCAAAAGGTGAATCTAGTAGGATAGTGCGATGTTTAGGTACCGATCTTGCTCTACGGATGGATCTACCAGTAGCTAGATGGTCAATTTCAGAAGCTTGCCACAGAATCTTCTCTGGGTCATCTACTATGATAGGGGGATTTGGGTCTGGATGGGATCTGGTATTGATTCTTCGTGAAGCCAGATTTTAGATCCAGGGTTCAGAGAGAAAGGTATTGGTGAATGTTTTGGATGAGTGATTTTTCTAAAGCTATACTAAGGCGAAAGATGGTCAAAAGTAAAAGGATGGATTAGTGGAGTCGCCAGGTGGAACTGGGTTGTTTTTGTGAAGATAGCTATGGTCCACCACCAGTAACTAATCTGAGAATGTTTTTGGATTTTCTGAGTTTTATGTGCAGCCTATGGTTTGTTAAAGTATCCTAGACTTGTTTCAACACTTTGCTAGGGTGATGAGAACAAAAAGAGTTTACTCTAAATGGGTTTATGGACTGCTTGCTTGTCTATGGTATCTAAAGGACCAAAGAGTCTATAAGAGTTTGCTGGACTATTATGTACTCAATGTCTTACCATCTCCCGCTATGTTAGTGAGTGATGGGATAGGTCTATCGGATAGTAGCCTAGAGTATGGTGAAATAGTAAGGCTTACTAGAAGTTAGTGGAGTCGCCAGGTGGAAAATCAGTTGTTTTGAGGTATATGTGTATGGTCCACCACCAATACTAACAAAAACCAATCTAAAGGAGTTTTTTTGTGGTTTTTTGAGTTTTATGCGCTTATAAGGTTTGGAAAGGTTTTCTATAACTGACTCATCATTTTGCTAAGATGGTGAAGGAGCTATTTTCTACCTTTCAAACAATCTCTAAGTTTACTAAGCTTGATTGAGACTTCAGGAGTTACTAAGTTGTACTTAGATTGTCACTAACTCGGAAGGTCCTACTGTGAGCGTCACTATGTTAGTGAGCAGTGGGATAAGTCAATCAGATAGTATTCTCAAAGGTTTCTAAAGATGAGGGAAACTAAGCTTTTAATCACTCAGAGTCCCACCGTGATCGCCATTATGTTAGGGTGGCGATAAGGTGGATAAATCGGATGGAATTCTAAAATCTTGCAAGGTTGTAAGGCCTACTAGAGGCTAGTGGAGTCGCCAGGTGGATTTTTAGTTGTTTTGAGGTATATTTGTATGGTCCACCACCAATACTGACAAAAAGCCAATCTGGGAATGTTTTGGGGTTTTTCTGAGTTTTTTGTGCTTATGAGGTTTGGTAGAGCTTCTTATAACTAAATCATCATTTTTCTAAGATGGTGAAAGAGTTAGCTTCTACTCTTCAAGCAACACTTAAGTTTTCTAAGTTTGATTGAGACTTCGAGAAATCTAAGGTGCACTTAGACTGTCACTAACTCGGAAGGTCCCACCGTGATCGCCATTATGTTAGAGAGCGGTGGGATAAGTCAATAAGCTAGTAGTCTCAAAAATCTCTTAAGATGAGGGAAACTAAGTTTTTTTAATCACTCAGAGTCCCACCGTGATCGCCATTATGTTAGGGTGGCGATGAGGTGGCAAAATCAGATGGTATTCTAAAATTTAGCAAGGTAGTAAGGCCTACTGGAGGCTAGTGGAGTCACCAGGTGGATTTTTAGTTGTTTTGAGGTATATGTGTATGGTCCACCACCAATACTGACAAAAACCAATCTAAGGGAGTTTTTTGGGGTTTTTCTGAGTTTTATGTGCAGCCTAGGATGTAAGAGTGTTATAAACCTGATTCATCACTTTGCTAAGATGGTGAAGCAGAGAGTTTACACTAAATGATTCTAAAGGCTGATGGTTCAAGTTTAAAATTTGAAGGACTAAGGAGTCTATAAAAGTTTGCTAGACTATCATGAACTCAATAAGTCCCACCGTGATCGCCATTATGTTAGAGAGCGGTGGGATAAGTCAGCAAGCTAATATTCTCAAAGTCTCTAAATGTATAGGGAATCTAAGTTTGTTTAAAACTCAAAGTCCCACCGTGATCGCCATTATGTTAGAGTGGCGATGAGGTGGCTAAAGCGGATGGAATTCTAAAATTTAGCAAGTTAGTAAGGCCTACTGGAGGCTAGTGGAGTCGCCGGGTGGATTTTAGTTGTTTTGAGGTACATGTGTATGGTCCACCACCAGTACTTGACAAAAACCAATCTAAGGGAGTTTTTTGTGGTTTTTCTGAGTTTTATGTAGTTCTAAGGTTTGGAAGAGTTTCCTATAACTGACTCATCATTTTGCTAGGATGGTGAGACAACCAGATTCTACTCTTCTAAGTTTGACTGAGATTTTGAGAGTTCCTAAGGGTTACCTAGGACGTTTTGACTCAAAGTCCCACCGTGATCGCCATTATGTTAGGGTCCCGTGATTTGGCCGATTGGCTAGCCAAATGACGATGTAACATCAAACCAAGCTTTGGAGCCCAAGGACCTAGCCTTCCTGGACTCAGAGAGGGCTCTCTCTATATGTGTAGAAGATGTCGGTGTTTTTACTTGCGATGTTCTGATATTAGGCTAGTTATGAAGTGTGTTTTTGGTTTTTTTAGTTTTTAAGTTTGTGACGGATGAAACTGATCAAATACATAAACTGGATAACAAGATGTAGATAAATTGGGCTATGGGGTCAAACAGGTCAAGGAAGCTAATGAGGCGATGATGTAAAGCTGCTGTAGGGCCGATTTGATTCACAATAGAAGGGATCTCTGGGCAAAATGGATTAAATGAACAATAAGTTGGTGAAAGACAAGGGATTTCAAGTGCAAACTAGTTAATAACAGACATAAACATGTAATAGCAAGCCATTAATCATGCTAGGAATAACTATAAGCTAATCAATACATAGAAATCAAACATTCCAGCCATACATAGAGGTATATGACCCTCTAACTTCGGGAAATAGCTATCAGACTTTGGGGAAAACACATGAGACAAACTAACAACTCATAAACTATGCCAGAATGCCTAAACATAGTCTCTAAGTCATTGAGCACTTGGACAAATAAGTTTTCATAGTTTTAGGCAAAGGGCTAGATCGGGACTAGGCCTCCTTGGTTCAACAAAATGATCAACAAATCAGTCAAAGAGAAAGTTTTATGGATAGAACTATGGGCAGCTGATAGGTAGGTAGGGCAAACCATACATCCTACTCAACATACATGGAACTGATGAATAAAACTTAGCAACAACACCTTAGGTTACTAAAGAGCAGCTAAGAATTCTTTAGCATAACTAAGGGAGAAGAAAACATCAAGCTATGAAGATTCGGGGATTTTGAGGTGCCTCCATGGGCATGTCTCAAAATCAATCTTTACTGATCTATAGCAGCAAGAAAAATGAAATATGAGTGAAAACTAGAAGACAAAACAACATTAAGAAGCACTATACCATTCAACCATGTCAAGGAATCCATCAACAAGCCTTCAACATTCCTCAAAAGCATCCAAGAGGCAATCCAAACATCATAACTCAAGTGTATTCTTCAAAGCTCATATGACCAATGCATTAATTCTTCTCTCAAGTTCAGCCTCTGATTTACAAAGAGAACCATGGGATAAATAGGCTAGAAGGAGGAAAACCTCATGGAGCAACTAGCTATCCCATTGGCCAAGTCAAAATATCTAAACTTGTCCTTGAGGCTTTGCGAAGCCCAAGGCACAAAATATCTAATAAAATATCTAAAAAACTGCTAAAAACGGAAATTATATTGACTTTACATGATTTTCCCATGATAAAAATAGCCTAACGCACATTTGGGTAAAGCAGATTTTTGGAGTTCAAAAATTACAAAAATACTTCATATTTAGGCCTGAAAAAGGTCCCCTGACTTGCTGAATGCGAATGGCAGCCTTCCTGATGTCGAAATGAGGCTCATGATGGCTCGTTGGAAAGCTCTCTGTGTCTGCTTTCCAACGCAAGTGGAATCACCTCAATCTGATCTCTGAAAGTCCCTCAAAACTGTACCTATGCGCAAAAACCCAGAAAATAGCAGGCTGCTGATAGGGCGGGCAGAATGTGCAAAATGAGGCGGTTTTTCGCCAATTTGGAGGGGCGAATGATCTTCAAATGCCCTGAAAATCGCTGGAGACCTGCTCATGGAATTATGGCATCCATCGGTATCATCCTCCTCCCTTGAAAAATCCTCGAACTGAAACGGCGCAATTATGAGTTTTTGACTAAAAACCCAAAAAAATGCCGAAAAACCAAAAGTTGCTGAAATAGGCCCAAAATTGGCATGCATGACCCTCAAGGGTCCATAGCAACATGCTCCGAATCTGATGCCAAAATATCAAGGGCTGATATGTCTTTCTTCTCTTTCCGTGTCGGGCGCTCCTTAAAACTGTTGTTCTTGATCATCATCCTTATGCTATTGCTTAAACTGCTGAGCTGCTGCTGTTCAGCACTATCCTCCTCTGGTTCCTGCTTCTGCTGATCTTCACCACTGTCATGTTGCTCCTGTTGTCTTGCTTTGGAGGCATTTTGACCTAACTATGCTTTGGAAGAAACCAACTGCCTTTTATGAACAATGCCCTGCTGGATTGAAAATGGCCACTTTACTATTTGGACAGATATGGACACTGTGGATTTGAATAAGATGCAACAATGTTTCTTTGAATAAGTCACCTCTGTACTTCTTAAAAGCAGTCCTTCAACTCTGTATGCACTTCAGCCATGCAAACTTTTAACAATGGTACCATGTGTAAAAGATGGGATAACTGCTTTGTAGATTCCCTGTGTACTGTTTTGAACAATCACCCCTCTTGTGATTTGGTTAGGCCAACCTACACTGTAATTGTGTTTTCAAAACAAAACTCAAATATTAAAACCCTTCTCTTCAGGTCATTCACCTTAAAAATACCTCTGTCAACAGATTTCTATAAAAGATAACATACAGTGGAAAAGAAAAGAGACTCTTTGGTTAGGTGAAATATCAGCTCACTGTGTTTAAGAAAACACCCTTCACTTGTGAATTTTGAGAAATCAATCACCACCTTTGTACCTCTGGCTTCAATGTTAAACTCGATCATCAACAATGCTGCCTTCTAGAAAATGGCCCTATTCACCTTCAGAAAATCCCTATTAACAAATCTTCAACATGATACAAAATGGTTTTTGTAAAGGCAGACCCAAGTTAGATGTAAAATCAATGTACAGTGGTTTAAGAAACACACTCTCTGCTTGTGAGTTTAAAAAGGTCCACCAACACCTCTATACCCCTGCTTCCAATGTTTAAAGTTTCAATCATCAACAACTCTGCCCTTTAGAACGTGGCTCTGCACCTTTGGAAAAACTCTGTTCAACAATCTTTAGAATGATACAATGTAGTGCAAATGAAAAGGCAGACTTAGTTTAGGTGTAAAATCAATGCATAGCGCTTTGGGAAGACCAGATCTTTACTTGTGAATCTCAAAGGTCAACACTACACCTGTACCTCTGTCTTAATATTAAATGCAATTACCAATAACTCTGCCCTTTAGAAAATGGCCCTTTTCATTTGTAAAGTTTTAAGAAAACAAACACTGCTTTTGTACCTCTGCCTCCAAAGTTTACATTTAACCACCAACAACTCTGTCTTTTAATATGTTGTTCACCTTTGGAAACTCTTTGCCAGCAAACTTACATTAATGAAAAATATAGTGAAATAGGGGCAGATTGCTAGAAGTGGCTTGTTGTGATGAGTGTTTTGATAACCCTGTTCTTCAGAAATGACCTCCCTCTTGAAACATATCACAAACAACAGCTCTTCAAAATGACACCATATGGTGAAAGAAAGGCAGAACTAGGTTAGGTGACATATCAGTGCACCATGCTTTTTAGGAAACACACCCTTTGCTTGTGAGTTCAAAATATCTATCAATACATCTATACTTGCCTTCCTTGCCAAAATTCAACATTAACAACCTCTGTCTTTCACTGTGCTGTTTACCTTTGAAAATCTCTGTTAACAAGTCTTCAACATGATACAATATGGTTTCTAGGAAAGGCAGACTCAAGTTGGATGTATAACCTATGCACAGTGGTTTTTAGGAAATATACTCTCTGTTTGTCAGTTTAAGAGATCAACATAATACCTACACCTCTGTTTTAATATCAAATGCAATCACCAAGCATTCTGCCCTTTAGACAGTGGCCATTTTCACTTGTGAAGTTTTGAGGAATCCAACACCACTTTGGTACCTCTGCCTTTAATGTCAAAAATCTACCATCAACAACCTCTGTCTTTTACTAGGCTGTTTGCTTTTGAAAATCTCTATCAATAAGTCTTCAACATGATACAATATGTTCTCGGTATAAGCAGACCTAAGTAAGATGTATAACCAATGCACAGTGGTTTTTAGGAAACATACTCTCTGCTTGTGAGTCTAGGAGGTCAACATCATGCCTGTACTTCTGTCTTAATCTTAACTTCAAACACCAACAACTCTGTTCTTCAGAAAAAGGCCCCTTTCTTTTGTGAAGTTTTTAAGAGAACAAACAACTACTTTTGTACTTCTGCCTTCAGAGTTAGAAATACATCAATGAAATCTGCCCTTCAATGTAATCATTCACCCTTAGAGCCTCTTTGTCAATCAGTTTTTCAACATGATAATGAGGTGAAGAAAAAGGGCAAACCTAGGTTAACAATACACAGTGCTTTTATGAGGGACACTTTTTCTTGTGAAGTTTTATGAAATCAAACATCACTTGTATACCTCTGCCTTCAATAAATACAATGATTTGAAAATGACACAAACTGGTTTCCAACCATAAAAACCCGTATTTCAATTACCTCCTCTCACTGTGTAGAAAAATGCCCTTGTTTTTAGCATTAATGGCAAGGTCTAGGTTTTTCAAACATTTTGGTCACTTAATAACACCTTGCAATCGATGGGAGTTCATAAAAATACCTCAAATTTGATGGATGTTCGCTTGAAAGGAGGTAAGAAACCCTGGACAGCTTGAAAAAGACGCGCGGCAACCTCTGGAGAAAACCCATCGCGCAGGAGAAATGTTGTCGGGTCGACTTGTCGTGCGGTCGGGCGGCCACCTACAGGCACGTCGCGCCCACCTACAGGCCCGTCGCGCCGAAGAAGGAAACCTTTACAAAAATCTGCCCAGGCACGTCGCGCCAAATCCCAGGCACGTCGCGCAAGTTTGCAGTTCATTTTGAAGGCCTTCCCGGTGTCAGAATTGGGCGCGAGATGGCTCGTTGGAAAGCTGTGGAAGTATAATTTTCAGAACAACTTGAATTTTGTCGTTTGGTGTCCATTTAAGCCTTCAAAAATTGATTTTCCCAACACTGGTCAAAACTGGTAAATCCTGGTGCAGAAATGCATCGAGCTGTTTGTAGACCATTTTTGAATGCCTTCCCGGTGTCGGAATTGGGCGCGAGATGGCTCGTTGGAAAGATGTGGAAGTCTTCTTTCCAGAAAAGCTTGAATTTTTTCATTTGGTGTCCATTTGAGCCTTAAAAAACTGACTGTCCCATCACTGGTCAAAAATGGTGTATGCTGGTGCAGAAAAACATAGCGTTGATTGCAGGCTACTTTTGGATGCCTTCCTTTTGTCGGAATTTGGCCCGAGATGGCTCATAGGAAATATATGGAAGTCTATTTTCCATAGAAACTTGAATTTTTTCATTTTGAGTCCAATTGAGCCTTCAAAAACTGACTGTCCCATCACTGGTCAAAAATGGTGTATCCTAGTGCAGAAGTTCTCCCGTGACATCTGTATTTTTCATGTTCCTCACAAAACATGATACCTGTGCAGAAACTGAAGGAGGTTTTTATTTTTGAACCTATTAGGGACAAAAACCTCTCTCAATTTTGTAAATTTCATCTCTGTTTGATCAGAAAATCATTTTGAAACAAACTGCCCGGGTGCTCCTTAACCCTAATTTCACTGTGGCAGAGGTACGATGATTCAACAGCCAAGCAATTTTACTATCCCTTTGTATTTTCTGTGATGAGATATTTGAGCTTCTTTTTGAATGTGGGGGATGGCCTTTTGAAAAATTCTTGGCTTCCTTTTGACCATGATGGCAGAGTTTGTTTTGAGATCAAGACCCCTTTTGTCAATAGAACCATTTCATGACTGAACATATGTTCATTGTTTTTCTCTCTTGGCGATTTTTAGCAAGGAAGGGATATTCATAATGTGCCAAAAATTTGAAAGCTTTGAACACCTATTTCTTGAAAAGCATTTCTTTGGATCTTTGGCATGTGATTTTGTTTTGCTGCTTGAACCTTTTCTTCAAGGAAAAGTCTTCTTTTTGGTATCAATGGCACACATATATTCAATATTTTCTCTTTTCTACTGCAGGTACAGTCTGACAGATAGCTCTTTGAAGAGGGAAAACAATACCTTTGCACCATAAACAGTAACACTTACCTGTACAATGACTCCTTTACTCAATTTCTTTGTGTCCTTTCTCTGCACTTTTTAGACCCATCAGCTTTCAACAACCTATAATGACTTTGGCCATCTGCTCATATATGGAGGAGGCTTTTCATCAGGTAAGGTATCTGAAGGATTTTTCAACAACTCTGTTTGACACAGCCTTTCTCTGAATGTAGTGGTAAGAAACCTCTTGAAAAACATCAGTCTTAGCATCTTCAATTGCAAGCATCATTGTGTGTCAGCAGAAACCCTAGCCAGAGTAATACTATTTCCCTGTACTGTCCTAAGGCTGATTGTAGATATTTGGCTTGTTCATCTCATGATTGATTACTTTGACAAATAGCCTTTGTGACTATGAAGGTCAGTGCTTTCCTGAAAAAATCAAGACCTTTCTCCTGCTTGTGTAATGGCATTGGTTACCTTCTGTTCTATTTGATTTTGAACAAAACAGGCCTCTTATGATTTGGATGTTTACTGATGACAGGTCCTTCTAGAGTTCAACAATCCATATGGTTTGCAAGTTTGAAATGAGCTCTTTTATCAGGCCAAACTCCCCTTTCCTTTGAGCTTATCATATTTCCACTACATTCCTGTTATGATCATTAGCCATTTTCATAAAACCTGGAGTCCTTGTTTCATTTGTTTCAGCTCAAGACAAACCTGGATCTTTTCCACCTTCTGAGTCAACACTGGCCTGCGCCCTCTGCTTATGGATGAAGGAGGCGCCCTAACCCTCTGCTTGTAATGAAGGAGGTTCTGGGCCTTGACAATTTACCATTTTGCTGAGACAGTGGCGACCCTTTCTTACTGTGATTTTCATGCTGGAAAGAGCTGTAAGGTCCTGATGAGTGACTTTTGTTTTGCAGCTTCATCTCAGGCTCACAATACATTTAGAAGCAGTTGTTCCTCTAATTGTAAACTCAAACATTTACTACATGAGATGAAATATATTTCCTTTCTTTGTAGAACCATAGAACACTGTGAAAAACCTAATAGTCAACTTGAGATTGGGATTTATGCAGTGCTGAGATCTAGGGGGTGTGAGTGGCGCGACTTAAGGCTGTTTGTCAATTTCATTTGCAAAGTAAGGGATCAGTCATGGTAGGTCTGCTGCAGATGAAGGCTTTTTTGGCTTTTTGATGATTGCCAAAGGTGAAATGTCCTAAAACGCCACTTCCTAACATAGGGGAGACCTTTGAAACAGATGTGGATTTGCCTTTTAAGGCTGATGGGTAGGTCAATAAGGCTGAAGCTGGATAGGATTTTGATATGAGGTTTTTGATTTCGACATGGGCGAACTGAAAAGGTAGAAAGGTGAAAAAAGTTTTAGGAGGGTTTTCTGGATGACATATTGACATAAGGAAATCAGTTTCTAGAAAACTCAGCTGAAGATATAGTCATCACTAACATGTAAAAAATACTGATGGCTAACAGGACCCATGGATTTATGAAAGCGAGGAGCAAGGTTATTAAAGCAAGGGCTTTAATATAGAAAAGGAAGCGGGGTTTAATATAACGGGGTCAGGTATTTTTAAACAAACAGGGTTTATTTAAAGGAGTGGGTTCCGAATGAAATAAAGTTTTCTTGTAAAACAATGTAAAATGGTTTTTTACATTGTTTTAATGGAAGAAGGGGAATGAATGAAAAGGGAGACGATTTTAGCAATGGGAGTGGGGTTTTAGGTAGGGAAAGAGGTGAGAATAAGGGTTTTTAGGGTCAAACATGGAATTCGAGAGTAAGACAGTGATCTGAATAGGTAAACTGAGACATAATGAATAGGTTAAATGGAAAAGAATGAAGGCAGTGAGATTTTTGAAAATAAATGATAGTCTGGGAATGTTAATTTCATCATACTGTAGAAAATCCATAGTCATCTAGTGATACTGTAGAATAAAGGAGACTAACAGTGGATGTAGCTAGGGAGGGTAGCTCTTTTAGGAGGTGTCAAGAACCTCAAATCTCTAGATTTCGTAGATCAGTAGCCTGCTTGTATTTGGTTGATTTTCTTCTTGTACTGTTGATCTGTTGCAACATTTTTGTGATTGTGACCTTTAAAAATTTTAAAATCATGCTTCCTTCAAAGTAATTCTACCTACCCTTAATTTTGCCTACCCAATATTATATTCTAGCATTTTTTGTTCATTCTTTGGGTGCATTTAGACTTGTAAACCTTGACATCATTTTTCTTTTGAAAATCAAACTATCTAAATCTAACCTTGTAACTTCCAAAGGCTCATATTAGACTGATGAGCTCTTTTATTCTCTACCTAAATACTTATCTTCCAAGATTAAACAATTTGACAGATTTTATTCTCTAACTATCAGCATGAAATTTAAAACATGAATGAATCAAGATTAAATAGTTTGATCATTATGAATTGTGGCATTTTGGACAAGCTGCACACAATATTTATTTTGCAGGGGCTTTGATCTTGGATATTTCATTTATCATTCATCCCTCATTTTCCTATTTGGTTTCGGATTTAGGGTTTTGAACCAATATCATTTTCTATCTATCTACTAATAACCCAAGTTTAAACAGTTTGGTATATCTTTATTTCTAACTTACCAGCAAAAATTCAAAATTTGTTCAATCATGACTAGGTTGTATGTGTAGAAATTTTAATACAATTATGTATTGCCAGATTCTCCTAATCTAACAACTATATGCCATTGTTAAATACAAAATCCTTCTACTTAAATCCTTGCGGAAATTTAATCGCCAATTGCAAACACATGAGAAAGAATCACACATAACACAGATTTTTTACCGGGAAAGCATAAAGTTAAAAACCACACTATCATATATTATGTATATATCATGGATCATGAAACAATCTCATACAAAACTCTACTACAAGAGCTCTTAGTACAATATACAATCGTCTCACACTGTCATACAAAAATTGGCATAAACTTGCACCAATTTACTGCATCCTGACAGAATGCCTCCACTATGCAATCCCTGCTGATCACAATCCCTGAATGAATTCGATCTTGCCTTGCCTTGACTACACAATCCTCATTGGCATATCCAATGTTTGTTTGGTTGCACTTGTGCACCCACTATAGTCACAACTTATAGTCAAACTGTCCCTTTCACCTTTCTCTCAACCGGGTCTCCACTGGATCTGACATGCATGTAGTTAACAGTAGTAAATATTCAGTTGCATGTGAGATCACTCCATGTTAATTAATTTAATATTTAATTCATTGATCTCTCACTAGTGTATCTTTAATTACAACTAGTTACAACTAGCACAACTGAGTTTAACTCACTTAACTGAGTTAAACTACTTTACAACTCACATCACTACACATCCAACTCAGTTACAACTTTGTATCACTCAGTTACAACGAATTCCACTAACATTTCCCATCAACCAACCTTTGAACTCAAAATTCCTTCAGTCAACTAGTTTGCCACATCGGTTAACTAAAATCAAGTGCTTCAAGAGAATAGATTATTATTTATTGTCTAATTATTATTAAGTGCTGACAATAATCGACATGCATTCTATTTTAGACATGCATTCCATGAAACAACTTCGCACATGCCTTCCAAAAATAGAGCCCATCCATCCATATAATTTTCTCAACCATCTATAAATAGATTACTGCTAAAAATAGACTCTGATCCAAAATTCTAAAAATAGACATATCACCTAAAAATAGCCTGCGGGTCCCACCGAGTGTAGGTGTTTAATGGATCATCATCTTTTTGAATATCAAAACTCTCTCTCAAAAATTTAGAAGGCTCCATGAGATAAAATTTGATGATCATGAATTGGCCAATTTAGAGGCCTTCCCTGAGTTGGCACCCGAGTTATACCTTGAAATAATTCAGGAAGATGATGGGATCAAGATTGTCCCTGTAAGCTGGGTACACGGAGTGGCAGGGTCCAGGCTCCTAAACCTACTCAAGATGTTGCATTTCAGCCACTACAATATCACGGACCATCTAGTGCGTCAATTTCTCACCCTAGTCCAAGATGGGTGTTTATGGATCTAGGATTGAATCCCCATCGATGCTGCGCTCATCCATCAAATCACTGGTCTTCCCATGGAAGGGTCGGACCCTCTGCTGTGCATTGGGAAGAAATATGAGGGAGAAACTATTTAATATGTGCAACAAAAGTACCATGTGGAGCAAAATTCTCGAGGCTTCATGATAAAATCCATTAGTGATCCCGCTACGCAGTTGGGTATCCTGTTATTGGCATGTAAGATGATGCGAAAATGTCAGGTGGCCTCCATCCCCGCATGTGTAATTCAGTTAGCAGGACAGTGCAAGAAAGGGGTCTACTTCAATTGGTCCCAATATTTGTGCAATGAGTTTTTGGCAAATGACCGCGAATCCCAGGAGTAGGGACAGGCATTTTTCTATTCCTGGCTACTACTTCTCATTGCATTGATAGCCTTGGAAGCACCTGCAGAATCGGTCCTACCGGAGCTCACCCCCAACATGTGCAAGGGGGGCCGATATATAAACTTATGGGATTCTAAGGATACGTAGCATCTCAAGGACAACCAAGTCTTTTGGGTCCTCTTTCAGAGTAGCTTGGCAGTAGCAATTAATTCTCTACCACGGTTTTCTCCAATAGTATATGATAGATACAAGGGCATTTCAGCATTCCAAGTCACCATGCATAACGTCCAACTTAGAGCTCGCAAGGATAAAGCCTGGGTCTCGCTCCCATATATGGCTACGGACGAGGATATTGATCTTGTAGTCGCTACATGGCCTCCGCAGTGGAAGATTGGGTTCAAGTCTGGTGTGATGGGCACCGCGGGAGAAAGTGATACAAAAATCACACCCACCACGACCGATTAAATTGGCAGCTTAAGCAAAGGAAGTGAAAAATCAAGGAGCATTGGCTCACCGAAGGGCGCGCAAACAAAGCCAACCACTAAAAAGGACGCAAAGGCAGAGCCTCAGACAGATTTGCAACCAGACCTGGATACAGAGGGATTGGATGAAGGGGGAACTGACTCCACCCTAGGCATGAATTGAATGAGTGAGCCTGTCAGAGGGCCCCGAAAGAAGCAGCGCTCTAAGCGAATGGAACATGATGAGACAGTCACACTGACCGAAGGGGACCTCGAGTGGATTGATGACGCAGTCACTTTGGCCACTGAAGACAGATGGTTAGCCTTAGAAGAGCATCAGAAGGCTACGATTGAAACACTTTGGACTAAGCTCCATGCTCTACAGCTGAAGACAGACACGCTGCAGACTAGTGTGATTCAGGTGCGAACGCCCTCAGCAACCAGCAGTGTTGCACTAGTTATATCAGAAAGCCGCCTCTTCTCCTTACCTGGTGCAACCCTTGTGATCAGCCCATCTGACCTGGGAATGTGAGTCCAAGCTTGTATAAAGGTGCAACTGGACTTAGCCAGGCTACCACATGAGGCCTTGCAGGTTCTCCACACCTCCTTGTTTCAGGAAATTCAGCATCGGGACCTACAAGTTCACCAACAGCTCAGTGTAGCTGAGCAGACCATCGGGGAAAATAGCATTGAAGTGTCCCAGGCACAGGCTTCCTGTACCCTTGCCACCGCGCAACAAATGGAGCTAGAACACTTAATTCACGAACTCTGCGTGGATGTTATAGAAAAAATCTCGGCCACAGCCACCCCCTGGCCTAAGATTGAATGGTTGGTCACAGCATTGAAGGCCTCCAAGATGAAATTTCAGGTGGTCAAAACATAGATGGAGCAGCAGATCGTAGATTTGTAGGCTAAGTTTTAGCCAGAAACACCTTTGGAGGTACGAGCTCAGCAAGCTACGCTAGTTTCTACGGCTACAAACGTCATTATAGGATAGATCTCTCAGGGTTCCCAATTACTAGAAACAGACATGCAGCTATGGACCAAGGTCCAGCGCAACGCGATCCTACGAGAAATCAACCAAGACCTGCGACAGAAGGAAGAAGCGTTCGATAAGTTAGAAGCCACCCTGACCACTTTTGTTCCCACTCAGTGCTTGGAACGTCTGCAAACTAGCCACGCCTTCCAAAATGATATTGATCAACTTCGGCATAAGAAGGTTCTCGGTGACCGCCTAAAGCCTTGGGTTGTTGAAGCCCTAAAGCTCTCGCAAGATTTTGATGTTGCTGTTAAGAAGCTAAACCAGACTCTGGAGAGCATCATCGTTGCAACAGAAGGCTCGACTTTGCAGAAGTTGGTCGACATTGCGCAAAATACTGATGTTCAGAGTGAAGGTGTGCTACCCCCATTGGCTAAATAAATCAGACTATTGCAGGGTCAAGTGGAGACCCCACCATCACAGTGACTCGAGACGAGTCACAAGATTTTGTTGGGGGACTATTGGAGAAGGGTCTCCTAAAGCTATGAATTTTTTCCATTTTTGTATATTTTTGGTATTAATTAGTCTAACGCAGGGATTTTGGGGTGGGTCAAAGCCCTGAATGCATTGTAATAGGTAAAGAGTAGACCAAGATTCTGCAAACCATGGTTTGCAGACCACTAGATGCGTAGGAAAAATCGATATAAATAGACGAACGTTTTGAGTCTTAAGGCAGGAAAGAATTGGGATTGATGCTAAGTACGAATTATTAGATCTGTTGTCGAGTTGTTGGGTAAGGAATCATGTTAGCTGTGTGCATGGAGATCCTCAGTCCTCCTGTGTGTGGACCCTGTTGGCTGTGTGCGCCGGCGATATTTTGGACTTATAAGCGGATTTTGATATTAATATATGTGTGAAGTACTATTGGATATCTGATGCTATATGGATCTGTTTTTTTATGATGAATGTGAACCTGGCTATATGATTGAGTTGTGAAATCATCTGTTTACTTGCTTAATTATCCATGTTTCTGGTATATGTATCTATGATCTGTTAATTTGTACAATTACAGTGTTCTGTATTGATCATTGGCATTACGCACGTGGATGTGGAGGTATTAACTAGATCTTCTACGAACTTGATAGACTGAGAATGCAGACCTACTTGACTTACCTCCTCTCTCTCTCAGGGTGCAGAAACCTGGTTCCAGCACCCTCCCATACTGCTTCGAGTGAGACTCTGGCCTGTACAAGTGGGTCAATACTGAAAGTGCCAGTAGTATAGGAATTTGTTGGCAAACCTTAACTTTTGAACCTGGGTCAGGACCCCTCAAGCCAACACAAACTGACCAGGATCTTCCTCATCTAGATAGCCTCACATGCAGCTTGATTTGCTTTCATGTATTCCGCTTCTGCTGAACTGAGTGCCACGGATCTCTATTTCCTGTTGTACCAGGAAATAGTTGTAGATCTGATATTTAAAACCCCTCCTGATGTGCTCTTTCTGTCCATTGAGCTGCCTACCCAATATGCACCTGTGAAGCCATGCAAATTCACCTCATCCATCTGTCTGTACCATAAGCCATACTTAGATGTGCTCCTGAGATATCTTAGGACATGCTTTCCTTCCTTCTAAAAGATCTTGGTAGGCTTAACCATCACTTGACTAAGCTGGTTCAATGCATAGCATATGTCTGGTCTTGTATTAAATAAATACATGAGCGAACCCACCAACTAGCGATAGACAGTAGCATCCACTACCTCTCCAAATGTAGCATCCTCTTTCCTCCAGTTTCTAGGAAGAGGAGTATCCATGGGTTTGCATCCTCCATGTGAAACTCACCGAGTATCTCCCTGACATACTTTCCTTGAGACACAAATAGTTCACCTTCTCGCTGCCATATTTTCAATCCAACGAAATAGTGAAGGAGGCCCAGTGTATCAGCTGCTCATCACCAATCAATATTAAATGATCAATATAAAGAAAAATGATTAAAAGCTTACCCTCCACCACAATATGCTATAGGTTTGCATCCACCTCACTCTTGGTGAAGCCAAGTCCAGTGATATAGCTGTCGATCTGAGTATACCAAGCACGGGGTGCTTTCTTCAGCCCATACAGCGCTTTTTTGAGTCTACACACATGTGACTCGCTGGTGATGATCTCAAATCCTTCAGGATGCTCAATGTACACTTCTTCCTCAATGGTCCAATTAAGAAACGTAGTCCTCAAATCCATCTGATGAATGTGCCAACCCATATGCACTGAAAGAGCAAGGATTGTCCTTATGGAATAATACCATGCAACAGGTGCAAAGGTTTCTTCATAATAAATCCTCTCAATCTATGAGAAACCCCAGGCCACAAATCTTGCCTTATACTTCTCAACACTCCCATCAATGACTTGCTTTACCTTGTAGATCCATCTTGAACCTACCACTAATTTATCAACCGGCCTTGGAACAATTTCCCAAGAACTATTTCTGAAAATGGAGTCATACTCCTCCACCATTGCATCTACCCATTTGGGCTCCTACATTGCTTCTAGAAAGGAAGATGGCTCAGTCACAATAAATTTTCTCATGAGAGCCATGTATCCAGTGAATCGGTCAAGAGACTGTCTTTGACTGTGTTGTGAAGTAGGGACTCCTACATTCTGTATTGCATCAAGCTTTAGCCTTTCAGCTTCTATGGTACGCCTTCTGCCAATTCTGATGTTTGGCTCTGTGTGAGTGGACTCCTCCACTCCATGAACATCCTCCTGTGGCTGATCCACATCTAGAGACTCATATTTGGGAACAAGCAGTTCCTCCTCTTCATGCAAGTCTAGCTCCCTCTCAAGTGACAACTTCATGGCTTTCTCCTCATTGAATTTTATATCCCATCGCACCACAGTCATTCAACTATTTGGCAAAAACACACGATAATTATGGGGTGTTTCTGTGTACCCCACAAATATCCCAACTTCAGCAGTTGGCTCTATCTTCTTCCTAGCATTCTTGGTCACATGCACATAAACAGATGAGCCAAAAATCTTTAAGTGAAAAACATCGGGTTTCTTACTAGTAAAAGCTTCTTCAGGTGTACTCATGCCAAGTAATCTATTAGGACAACGTTTTGCACATAAACCACAGTGTTTCATTCTTCTGCCCATAAGTGCTTTGGTAGGCCTTGATCATGTAGCATAGCTCGTGCATCACCCACGATCGTTATCTTCTTCCTCTCTGCAACCCCATTATGTTGTGGGTTATGAGGCGCTATGAGTTCTCTTCGATTTCCTTCTTTGCTATAGAAGTCTTTGAATTTTTTCGATATATATTCACCACCATTATGATCGCTCCACAACGCCTTATCTTTCTTCCCCGACTCTTTCTCCACCAATGCTCTAAACTCACAGAACTTTGAGAATGTTTGATCCTTCTTTTGCATGAATAAGATCCAGCGTCTACAAGAATATTCATCGACAACAATAACATAATACCTATGTTTTTTTGTTGAAGCAACCGATAATGGCCCACACACATCTGTGTGAACTCTCCCCAAGATCACCGAAGCATAGTTCTCCTTTTCATGAAAGGTGGTCTTCACAAACTTACCCATAGTGCATCCCTTGCACTGATCTAACTATGCAAGAGTACCCTTGGGAATTCCAGTAGAAATCTGCTGCAAAATCTTCCGGATGCCATGGTGAATGACCCAATTTCCTGTGCCATAATTCGCCCTCATCTCGGCTCACCACTTCTTCTTCTTTGACCACCATTGCAGCGCAGCTATCTACCTCCAGCTTGTAGAGATTCTTAACTCGAATCTGTATCCTCTTGTTTTGAACTATTGTTTTATGTCGCAGGAAATCTTTTCCATCGCTGAAAACAACGTCATAACCAATGTCCTCCAACATTGCGACTGAGACCAAATTTTTCTTCAGACCTAGAACATGCATAACATCTTTCAACAGAAATTTTTTACCTAAGTCCCTCTCAAAGGTGATGGTACCAATGTCGGTCACATTGTATCATCCATCGTCGCTCATCTCTATATGCATATGGAGATCTTTCTCCTCCAAGTCACTGAAAATCTCCTTATCTCCTGTCACGTGGAAGGAAGCACCACTATCAAGATACCACATCAATCCCATTGCACTTGAAACCAAGCATGAAATCAAAGAGAAATCAAGTTCAAATTGCAAGGCAAGGGCCTCAACAGCTGCAACTCCAACAGCCTTCTTGTTCTTCTTTTTCTTTGGGCAATTAGTGGCGAGATGCCCATGTTTGTGACAGTGAAAATGCTTCACCTTAGACAAATCCAGCTTCTTGTCTTTAGCCTCAGATTTTGAATGGGATTTCTTCCCTTTCCCTTTCCTTGATTTGGTAGCCAAATCACAATCTTCTTCATCACCATGTTTTGATGAAGAGTCATCCCTTTTGTTTTGCCTAAACTCTTCCTACACTAGATCCAACCACAGTCGTTCCCAATCCGGCAGTTTTTCCCATTCGTTGACAGAGTCTTGATAAATGTGCCAAATCTTAGGAAGTCGCAAGAGAGGAAAACTCACCAAATCATCATCAAAAATTGTGATTCCCACACTCCCCAGTTCATCTCGACATTGGACAAACTTTGTGAGATACTTTGGAATATTTTCGCCCTTCTCCATCTTGATCTTTCTAAGTTTATCCTTCATCGTTAATTTCCTATGGTCGTTGCTGCTTAGGAAAATATACGTCAAAGCCTTCCACATTGCAAATCGAGTGGCTTTTCCATGAAGACTTGAGACAATATGGTCTCACACACCTTCCAACAGAATCTTACTCGTCTTCGCTACTTTCTTTTACCAGGCTTCAAGTAATGTAGCATCCGTCGAAGTGGGCTTAGGAACATCATTGTCAATGAATTCCTTCAAGCCATTATCTCCAAGCATCGCCTCCATCCTATACTTCCATGCAATGTAGTTTGAGCTTCCCTTGAGTTCATACTTTAACAACAAACCATTGAAAGCCATTTCAATTTTTACTCCACTATAGCACCATGAAATTCTTGCAGCAAATTCGAATTGTTTCCACCAACAAACTTAGCTACTACTTCAATATTGCAATCTTCTTAGCTATGATACCATGTAGAAATTTTAATACAATTATGTATTGTCGGATTCTCCTGATATAACAATTATATGCCACTGTTAAATACAGAATCCTTCTACTTAAATCTTTTTGGAAATTTAATCGCCAATTGCAAACACATGAAAAAAGATCAATCACACATAACACAGATGTTTTTACCGGGAAATCATAAAGCTAAAAACCCCGCTATCATATATTATGTATATATCATGGATCATGAAACAATCTCATACAAAACTCTACTCTAAGAGCTCTCAGTACAATATACAATCATCTCACACTCTCATACAAAATTTGGCATAAACATGCACTGATTTACTGCCTTCTAACAGCTTGCCTCCACTACGCAATCCCTGCTGATCACAACCCCTGAATGAATTCGATCTTGCCTTTCCTTGAATGTGCAATCCTCATTGGCATCTTCAATGTGTGCTTGGTTGCACTTATGCACCCACTATAGTCACAACTGATAGTCAAATTGTCCCTTTCACCTATCTCTCAACTAGGTCTCCATTGGATCTAACATGCATGTGGTTAATTGTAGTAAATCTTCAATTTCATGTGAGATGTGAATTAATTTAATATTTAATTCACTGATCTCTCACTAGTGTATCTTTAATTACAACTAGTTACAACTAGCACGGCTGATTTTAACTCACTTAAATGAGTTAAACTACTTTACAACTCACATAACTACACATCCAACTTTGTTACAACTTTGTATCACTCAGTTACAACGAAGTCCACTAGCATGTCTCACTAATCAACCTTTGAACTCGAAATTCCTTCATTTAACTGGTTTTCCGCGTCAGTTAACTGAAATCAAGTGCTTCAAGAGAAAAGATTATTATTTATTGTCTAATTATTGTTAAGGGCTAACAATAATCAACATTCATTCTATTTTTAGACATGCATTCCACGAAACAACTTCGCACATGCATTCCAAAAATAGACGTCCATCCATCCATATAATTTTCTCAACCATCTATAAATATGTTTTTTAAACTTATGTGGTTATCATTATTTTAAGAATCCAGATTATCCACAATATCATAAAACATTGGTCGACGTTTCGAATCCCAACGGAGATCCATCATTAGGACGAGAATGAAGAATGAAAGAAGGTCGCATAAGGTTATCTCCAAAGGTGTTTTTAAGAAAATGGAGGTCTGCGGCCCTTCTTTCAATCTTAATTCAAGTTTTATCGAAATAACAAATATCTACCCAAGACTCCCCTCTGTGTAGGGAAATAATTATGGTTTTTAAAATTATGTGGTTATCGTTATTTGCAGAATCCGAATTATCCACAGTATCATAAAACATTGGTCAACGTTTCGAATCCCAACAGGGATCCATCATCAGGATGAGAATGAAGAATGAAAGAAGGTCGCAAAAGGTTATCTCCAAAGGTGTTTTTTCCCTACACGGAGGGGAGTCTTGGGTAGATATTTTTTATCAGGAGAAAACTCGAATTAAGATTGAAACAAGGGCCGCAAACCTCCATTTTCTTAAACAACACCTTTAGAGATAACCTTCTGCAACCTTATTTCATTCTTCATTCTCATCCTGATGATGGATCCCCATTGGGATTCGAAATGTCGACCAATGTTTTATGATACTATGGATAATCCGGATTCTGCAAATAATGATAACCACAGAAGTTTAAAAACCATAATTATTTCCCTACCGGAGGGGAGTCTTGGGTAGATATTTATTATCTAGAGAAAACTCAAATTAAGATTGAAAGAAGGGCTGCAGACCTCCATTTTCTTAAACAACACCTTTGGAGATAACCTTCTGCGACCTTCTTTCATTCTTCATTCTCGTCCTGATGATACATCCCCATTGGGATTCGAAACTTTGACCAATGTTTTATGATACTGTGGATAATCCAGATTCTACAAATAATGATAACCATAGAAGTTTAAAAACCATAATTATTTCCCTACACGGAGGGGAGTCTTGGATAGATATCTGTTATCTGGAGAAAACTCGAATTAAGATTGAAAGAAGGGTCGCAAACCTCCATTTTCTTAAACAGCGCCTTTTGAGATAACCTTCTATGACCTTCTTTCATTCTTCATTCTCTTCCTGATGATGGATCCCCGTTGGGATTCGAAACGTCAACCAATGTTTTATGATACTGTGGATAATCTGGATTCTACAAATAAGGATAATCACAGAAGGTTTAAAACCATAATTATTTCCCTACATGGAGGGGAGTCTTGGGTAGATATTTTTTATCTGAAGAAAATTCGAATTAAGATTGAAAGAAGGGTCGTAGACCTCCATTTTCTTAAACAACACCTTTGGAGATAACCTTCTGCGACCTTCTTTCATTCTTCATTCTCGTCCTGATGATGGATCCCTGTTGTGATTCAAAACTTCGACCAATGTTTTATGATATTTTGGATAATATGGATTCTGCAAACATCTATAAATAGATTACTGCTAAAAATAGACTTTGATCCAAATTCTAAAAATAGACATATCACCTAAAAATAGCCTACAGGCCCCACCTACTTTTTGAAGCCCCGAAAATCGGGTCTATAACAAGGGGGATACCCACCCGGTCCAGACCTTGGTTAGCAGCTCCTTTTCTGTTTGGTGTAGTGGGTCCGACTGGGGATAATGGGACCAGTTTCCCAATTTGTGTGTGTGTGTTGAGAATAGATATTTCCTTTGAAAAAGGTTCCTAAGTGAAGTTTTTTTTATGCTATTTCTAATCTAATCATATGCAAATTGTATTCTAATTAAAACAAAAATATCTAATTCTAAGCTAAACTCGGGGTAAAATCTTATTTATGCGATCTAAAATGATTTCGAATAACAATCGGTAATAAAGATCATTCAATTGCTATAAGAAAAGAATTCAATAAAGATAAACTATTTCATATAAAAAGTTAGATGAAACAGTTGTGAAAAACATATCGCATAATAAGCTATTCATACATTAAGCATAAACAAAGAGTCATCACTGTACAAAAGTGCCAAATGATAACTGAAGCATTCAAGCATCAATATATAAATAACTGAACGTAAATATCACTTTTAACATAGAAGCATAAAAAGTTAAGAGATAAAAGTACCATTTATAACTGGTTCTACTCATGAGCTAGAAGCAATAATGATTTATATATTCTAAATCCAACATCTACTAAGAGTACAGAAATGCAACATCAGTAGCAGATACTAGACATAGATATCAATAAATCTCGTTCCATTCATTCATCAAAACCTCCTCTGAGGGTGCAGAAGTGCATGTTCTGAGGATAAGTTTTTGACAAATTTCTAGACCCTTCTCTAAATGCATGAGAAGGGTTTAAATACTACTTAACTAAATCTAATTATGGTTTATTACAAAAATTTAGGATTCGGTTTAAATGACCATCCTTTTTCTAGGAAAAAATAAAGTAAAATTAAAACTATCGACTAACTACTTATGAACTTGGTCTTTGAATTCGCAAGCATTCAGCATTGAGTTGAGCAGAGGTGGCTGGCCAACTTCAGATTTCAACTACCCTGAAAAGACAGAATCGGCAAGTGTAGGCGCGATAATCTCAGCAGAATTAATAACGCAATTAAGAGTGCTACATTGACTGTGTGTTTTTACTAGATATGTCCAGTAAGAATCTCAATTTAATCTTGTCAACCCTTGAATTTATTTTGCTTTTTCTTCCGCCTTTTGTTTCCATTCTGTTTGTAATTGCTATGCTTGTGGTAAATATCCTGGAACAATTTCTGAAATCAAATTAGCCTTGTGCAAATTTTCATTTACATAACCAGTAATATGGCCTGCTGCTGTAGTTGACTCCTTTGCCGCTTTTTCTGCTTCTCTGATCTGTGCATCACAATTATTGAAAAGTATTTCTTTATGACTGTCATTGATAATTGGTGCTCCAGCTATTTTTCCTTCCTCTGTCTTTTGCCATGCCAAATAATTAGTAACTCTTTCATTAATTAAATCATAATCATGTCGCAATTCTACAACATGATTAGTGATTTTGTCACTTTCTTGACAAAAAGAGTTCCATTGTGAAATCTTCTAGCATAATGTATCTTGTTGTTGCAGTAGTTGATTGTTCAAAGAAATAGATTCTGAGATAAATTCTGGAAGCTTGGGATCACCTTTGTGCTCCTCTTGGATAATCTGTATTTGTTTCTCTTTATCAGCCAAGCTTTTCTGATAACCAATCTTCATTTGATGAAACTCTTGTTGTAACTTTTCAAATTTCATCTGTGCTTCACTGTTGGCATGTGCTTGCTGCAATTGTTATTGCAGAACCTGTATCTGATCTTCTTTTTCATTTAATAACAGCTTTACCTCAGATGCTTTGTCAATAGTCGCGGAGGCATAAGCTCCTGTAATCTGAGATAGCTTAGTAAGATTATCAGTTGGGTCTGTAGTAGGGTCTTTCCATAAGACATCTAATTTTTCTGCATCAGTAGAGATTGCACTCTCTAATTTTCTCTTTTTCCTTTGCTTTCTTACTACTGGTTTATATTGTGGGCTGTAAAATACATCCAAAGGAGGAATGTCCTCTATATTAAGTACAATTTCAGAAGAGGGAGTGATGGGTATATGTTCAGTTTCTGTGACATTTCCACTTATTCCCGTGCTTAAACCCTTTGTCTGTACAGGGGTTTGTGTATTCTGTCCTTCAACATTAAGAAATTCATTAAATGTTTCCCATTCTTTATCTAACTGAGTGCTAGTGGATGGTTGTTGTATAATGAGAGGTGGAAGATTCAACTGTGGAGTAGTTGAAGTCTGTAATTGTGAGAGCTCTTTTGACTGAGCTGTATCCTTGACTGAGCCTTCACTTTTATCCTAATCAGATTTTTTAGAATTTTCAGAAACTTCTTTGTCAGACTTCGACTTAGACTTTTCTAAATCTGATCTGCCACTAAGACTGACGCTAGGATTTGGTTCCCTTGCGGGTTCCAAGCGTAAATTATCCAAATGAATAGTGGTCAATCTTCTTTCTCTGTATACTTTAAACTCTTGAAATTCTTCTGGGGAGAACCGTGCTTGAGCTAAATTCAAAATATCTTTGAATGAACATTTTTCTTGAAACATATCATCAAAAAGATCTTCTTCTCCAGAGAATACTCTTACTTTGACTGCGGTGGTGAAATCCTTGACAACATCATAAAGGTAAAATAGCCTTCTAGAAAACTTGAACAATTGTAAGCATGTAATATTGCTTACTTCCTTAAACGTGTGACCAATATCAGATAATGAAAATTTTCCGCAAGAAACAGGAAATTGTGGCCAGATGGCCTTCTTCTTATCCTTTAATTATTTTGTTAAACCTCCTTCGCCACAGGTCTGATATGCAATTTCCCGAGCTATAAGTTTATCCGGAACATACAGGAGTAAAACATGAGGGGAAGCAGAACTCCCAAAAACCCTAACATAGGTAAACAACTCTTCTCCAAACCATCTTGCGACAGGGATAATGTCAACTTCTGCTTCTGGGGAAAACTTTGGAGCATCCTTATTATACAACTTTCTATGCAGAGGCAACAATGCCATGAAAATCTTGTAAAAATGAGGAACGAATCTTGATTCCCACAGTTCTTTGTGATATGCATGAATGGGCAAAGGATCCTGAATTTTCCATTGCCAACCCATTAAAGGGAACTTAGAAACAAAGCAAATTGAATCCATAATATAGGCAGACAGGTGAAAAGGAGGATAAATCCTCTGAGAGACAGTCCGTTTAGACTGGTAATTAAAAATATCAGTGGCTAAATTATCAGACAATATTTTAGCCCAGTCCACATGGTGGCGTTAACAGCAGCATTCAATAACGGAAGCCATTCAGGCAATACCTTATTAATATCAAGCTTTCCAAAAAGCTTACATAACATAGCAGCAACAAAACAATATGGAGAGGTGAGTGAACCAGTACTGTGTTGGGAAAAATACTGAGAGGGGGGGGGTGAATCAGTATTTACTGCATATTCAATACTTTTTACTTTTCTTTACTTCAAAACCCATACGCTACTTTCCTGAAGCAGACTTGCGTATATACGCGGATATCCTTTATTAAACTTGCGTATACATAGATATCTAATTATTTCATTAGTCCTTCACTTAAATCATTTCATCATTCGATCATCAGATGTTTAATAAACAGTAAACATGTGCAGTAAGAACATAGTAAACCATCACACAAGCATCACACATGAACACCAGGATTTTTAGGTGGAAACCCAAGTCGGGAGAAAACCACGGCTACTTGATTTGCTCAGCCTTCAATATTTTATTATAGAGAAAACATCTTACAACATATGTCTTTAGCGCGGAACTTGACCCCGACACGCGAGGCACCCTGCGCTCGTTCGGCCTCTCTGGAAGGGAGCTACGGCCCACTGATCTCTTTACCGGCCTCTCCTGGAAGAGCTACGACCCCCAGGTCTAGTTTACCGACCTCACTGGAAGGGAGCTACAACCCACGGTGAAGGCTACAACCCTCAGCACCACCTTGGACCACGTTTCATCAATTTTCACACTGGATCCAACAACTTCAATAGAACACCACTTGTAGGCCACATTTCATCATATTTTCATACTGGACCCTTTCCATACTTTTAAGTACATACATACATCACTAACAGATACATATCAACACAGATCATATAGCAGAACAGATTAGATATTTCATACCCCTTGCTTCAGCAAACCCTATTTTGCATACGCGCTTTCCCTTCACTTATGTCGCGTATATACGCTCTTTCGTCCACACAAACCAGCGTATACTTCAGTGTATATTTTATTGCGCATACGCGCTTTTACTTCATAGAAGCTGCGTATATACGCGCTTCCTCCGCGGCGAAGTAGCGTATAGATCTTCCATCATTACAGAGTAGCATACTTCATCAGATCAGACATTCAGCTCAGATTCAACCCTTTACTTCAGACAGATGTTTGCCTATATTTTCGCCTCATCACAGATCTAATCACTCCATAAACAGATCTAGCAAATACAAGTACATTTCAGATCTAAAGATCCCGCTTTATCATTTCTTCATAAATGCTTCATAGATTCAGATCTATCATCAAACCTTTACCCTTTCCATACAGATATACTTCACAGAGAAGTATTCATTCAAGCTCAGACATCTTGCCCTCCCTCGACATCTTGCACTCCCTATCATAAATTGCACGAATTTCTTCTCCTTATATGAGTTCATCCTTTTTCAATACCATGAGCACATTTTTCAATACCATGGACCAAATCAATACCATAAGCCCAAAACTACCTGGACGGGGTCAATTAGGCGGATCATTACCCAATACAATGGGTCAATACCATGGTGGTTACCCTTGGTTTTTTACTTTTTGAGCGCTTTAGCCCATACGCTACTTGGAACGTTCTTTTCCGCGTGCATACGCGACTTTCCCTAGACCAGTCCGCGTATATCAAGAAACGTACTCTTTTTCATCATAGAATTAGCACATGCTGAATTCCTTTCTTCATTGCCTTCTGTACACACTGTAGATACACCAGATTTGGTTCATCAAACCGTATTCTATCAAGCACGACTTCATCAAGTAAGTTTCCATCATCTTTATCAAGTGGGTTGCCTTTTAGAGACAACACTCAACATCATAATATTGTCAACAAACATCATATCACCTCAGTTACATCATTTACCAAGCCCATCAGGTCAAGAATAACTTCATCAGGTGGATTGCCATCAAGGACAACACAAGTCAACAATCTCATGTCTTCATCTTCATTCAGTGGGTTGCCATCAAGGACAACACTCTGCATCATATTGCCAACAATCTCCCCCTTTGGACTTGATGTCAACCAGGATCACGCATCATAATCCATACGATCTCCCCCTTTGGACTTGATGGCAACCACGATGGTGTTTGATCACGAACAATAGATAGATACATTAAGCATAATTATATTCTTCCCCTATTCAAACACCATGTCACTCTCCCCCTTTGACATCAAGGGCAAAGGGCGAATCAAAAACCAACACAAGGTTTTTCTCCTCATGCACTGAAGTTACCATGTTCCCCCTGAATTCATGTTGAATGTTCAAACATATTTTTCAATGAAGTACATGAGTCTATGACCTTCCTATCACCAAGGACTCATACTTACATCAAAGATCCAACCAAGTGGATTTACAAAAATTGACTCAGCTACCCAACCAAGTGGGTTTACAAAAAGTGACAAGTCCTTACATGACTGAATATTTACAATTTTACAACATGTGTCTCAACAAGACCTTTTCAACAAATTACAAAGATGACTATTTAAGACCAACATCAGAAAGTCCTCAAGAAAGAGAACAAATTTCAGAACCAACATAATGCCAAAAATGCATTATACTCAGCAAAAGCCAATGCTCCCCCTGAATCAGAGCATCCAAGCATCCTTTCCAAATGACTAAGGCTCCCCCTTAGTTTGTGCATCCTGAAATCAAATCATCAAGGCATCTTCATTAAAATATTAGAAACAGAATTATGAGAGCTGGTACACCACCAGAGATACCAAACAGCACAGCAGTTGTGCTGAAGAGAGCTGAACCAACCAAAAAATTGTCGACAATCATGCATACGCGGTTTTTCTCGTGCATTAACTCGCGTACATACGCGATCGTGTTTTAGGAAACCTCACGTATCCCAAGACATCTTCTAAATTTTAACCAGATCCGATTCTTTGTAAGGCAAAGACAATGTTCGACTTCTTTACGAGATATTTGAATGCTTCCCCTGGACTACGTATTGATAGAACAAAGTGTAGTTGTGTTTTCAAGCGTCATCCAACGGTTGTGGCATAAGCACATTAGTAACCAAGCCTTCGGATTATTTGTAGCATCAATACAATCTTTTCCAAGAGAGATTATCATAGCATCTTCACATCAGAG